>JARYZH020001256.1:0-34874 GCA_030021035.2 Notholithocarpus densiflorus
TTTGTGCCTAAAGCTTAAGGAAATTTTCTAAAAAGTAAAGTGTGTAAATGGTGGAAGGCGTTTAAGGCATGAAGTTTGCATCAATTTTCTAAAAAGTAAAGTGTGTAATTTTTTTTTTTTTTTAAGAAACAAACTAACTACTAACTACTAAACACATACACATTTTATTACTATCTCTTACCAAGCTTAAACACATTACTTAACCCAAAGTATCACCACAAAAGGACCTATAAAGTGTGTAATTGGTGGAAGGCAATTAAGGCATGAAGTTTGCGTTCAAATTTATAAAGTTTTTTTTTTTGAGAAACCAAATTTATAAAGTTTGATTTTACAGACTTGGACAGTTTTTTTTTTTTTTTTTTTTTCCTATTCTTTCTTGTCCAAAATCTTTAAAAAAAAAAAAAAAAAAAAAAAAACCCTTTTCTTATAGAAATAAAGTAGTCTTTACTCTTTACCTTTTGAAAGTGCATCCTTTTTCTTTTTTTTTGAAATCAAAGTGCATGTCCTTTTAATTGTTTGATTAATTAAATATATTGCTCAAATAATCTATTAAAATGATATTAAAGTGATATTAACTAATCACTTAAATAATATTTATTTTTTCGTATTTTATTTTCTATTCAAAATGTAAGATTTCTTACTTAGAAACATAGATACAAAGAAAAGAAAGGAAGGAAAAATTGTGCCTAAAATTTTAGGATCATTGTCTAAAAAGTAAAGTTGGCTTAAACATGTAATTGCATTAAAACTTCATCCTATAAAGATTTCACAAACTCACACCCTTTTTTTTCCTTGTCTCTAAAGTCTTTAACTTTTGTAAGTGCTAGTTTTTTTTATTTATTATTTGATTAGTTAAATGATACTTGTCTCCTTTGTTGTCAGTGAAAGCCATTGCAATCTATGAGCAGAAGTTTGTGTTTATGAATTATGTGAATGAGGAGATGAGAAGGAAAGAAAAGATACTTGTCTCCTTTCTTTCAATTTCTTTCTTTTTTTTTTTTTTTTTTTTTTTTAGAGAGAGTCGACCAAAGTCCTATTGAGTTATGAAAAGTAGAAGTCTACATTGATAGTGCGGCTTTATATTCAACCATGAGTTGTACATGGTCTTCGTCAAATATTCTCATTTGTTAATAAATAAATGGTATTTTCAAGAATCATTCATTAGCCAAAGTTGGTGAAAAACTATTAATGACCCCCTATTTTGGAAAGATAGAAGTTTATTGCATTTTTAACAATACCGCGAGAGCAGTGTTATGTAACAATATTTTCACAATAAGAATAAATTCTAATTTTTTTTTCGAGGTATAATTATAACATGCTGCTAATTCCGCAGTTTAAACCATTTTCCCCTTAAACCCTCAAACACTTTGTGCATGGAGTTAAACTACAAGACCCTTGGCAATTCTAATTTGAATATGTCATTGAAATTAATTTTTTGATGTAACAGCTAGTAATAACCTACCGCTTAAGATTTGTTGTAAACATTGTAAATTTTTCATAGAGTTTAAATTTGATTAAGATGTGGAGGTAAAGAGGGGGTTCATAGCACATCCTCATTGAATTTAAAAATGTAATGCTACAAAGAATAAAAACTATAATCAATAATATAACCTTGACAGCTCTAAGCTCACACAACACCATGCCAATAATTTATAATATCATGCCAAAAAAACCAAATAACCTCTTATCTTCTAGCCACTCACTCTATCAATTCTTGTTAGGCAATTGTATCTATACTACTATTTAATGGCTTTTCCTGTTTGGATTCCTCATTTTTTTTAGTTTAAAAATGCCCCTATACCCCTATGTTTAAGTAGAGACAAAACTAAAGGATAATCCGGTAAAAATGCAACTCTAACTCTTATTAAAACATTGCCTAAAAAATAGAGTCACTTCTCTGTTAATTTTCAAATTGCTTTATCTACTTATAAATTAGATTCTCAAAATAAAAATTCTATATATTAAATAAAAACACTTTTTTTTTTTTTGCTAAAATAAAAAAAAAGCCTCATCGCACATGTGAAGCACGTTTGATGAGACAAGTAAAAATTAAAGTGGTCAAAGCATGTAAATTGGTGGAGGGCAGGAAGTTTGTGTTCACACTTATAAGTTTGATTTTATAGACTTGCACAATTTTTTCTCCCCTCTAAAGTCTCTTAATTTTTTTTTTTTTTGGTTATAACTTTCATAAAGTTCACTTTGAAATCTTTACCTTGAAAGTGTGCATCCTTTTTTCTTTTTTGAAATCAAAGTGCGCAACCTCTTCTTCTTCTTTTTTTTTTTTTTTTTTTTTTTTTTTTTTTTTTTGCATAAACGGGAGATTTATATTACATAAACAGAAGTCTTACAAACATAAATATTACAACAGGACTACAATACAACAAAACACATCAACACAAATTGACTAAACTAAAACTAAACACAATCTGACCCTACCAGACCGAAGAGAGGAATAGCTGAATCTAAACAAAACATCACTGGACCGTTATTATCCGCGACGACCCCAGGATGAAACAAAACCCATGGAGTCCCAATATAAACACTGCCACAAAAAAGTGGGGCAAGTATCATACAACACTTCCATTTCTGTTTGGGAAGCACCCCTCTTTGCTAGTATATCCACACAACTATTTGCCTCTCTCCATATATGTTCAACGCACGCCTCCCAGTCCCTGTTAAGGAGCCACCTGCAATCCAAAACCAAGTTAGAAAATTCCATAGGGTAATCAGCATTAGTATTCAACCAGTTGTATGCAAGAAGAGAATCAGTTTGTAGTCAAACTCGGTGATGGCCCTCAACCCAAGCTCGAGCCAACGCCTCTCTAATACCCCATAGCTCAGCCATAGTATTGTTGGGGACTTCCAGATGTAATGAGAAGCCCCTCAACCATTCTCCATTGGCTAAGCGTGCCACGCCCCCCGCACTAGATTTACCAGGGTTGCCAAGTGAGCTGCCGTCTATATTAATAGTGACGTAAGGGGAAGGAGCTGAATTCCCCGAATGAACGGTGCTAAGAAAGAAGAATTCTGTGGCATGAGAAATAGCATTTTGTTTTAGAATATGAAAAGGAATGAATGTTCCTGAAAAGATTAAAGAATTTCGGCCCAACCAAATTGCCCCTAAGGTAAAGGTGAAAATAATGTTCCATGGATCATAGCCTAAAGGAGAGTGTAGTTTGGAATTACTTTTGCACTAATCATGTAATTCAAGTCTGAAAAAATCCAAAGTAAGTAAAGGTATCGGAAAGGAAGACCAAATATTTCATGCAAATTAGCAATCATGCAGAACATGGATAGGTGTTTCAAGCTCATTACAACGGGAACACACTTGGTCACTCAGGGCAGCATATGGAAAAATGACCGATTTGGTGGGAATATGATGATGCGCACATTTCCATAGAAACAATTGAATTTTAGGTGGTATTTTTAGCTTCCAAATCCAAGACCATGTTACCGATGTTCGCCCTATAACCTCTTTGGGTTTTGATAAAAGATAGCGATAAGCGGATCTTACAGAGCAAACACCCATGTGATGATCCCAAACACGATCATCGGTCAGAGTATCAGGAGAGCCATGGATGGGCAATGGCTAAGCATAGATAAATTGGGTTATTGTTGATGGCAAAACCATACTAATAGGTGTAAGGTCCCATTGGTGAGTGGCAGTAATCAATCTATCCACCTTAATCTCATACTCGTGAGGAAGTAGGGGCCATGAATAACTCAGAGGCAGCTAGTGATCCGTCCAAAAATTTATTTTACAACCATTACGAATAATCCATCGTAAACCACCTTGCAAGAGATTCCTCCCCTGCAACAAGGCCTTCCATGAGTGAGACCCAGTATTTGAAGCAGTCTGTAAGAAATCAGTTGTTCAATAATGCTTTTGGGATAGAAATTTGGCTAATAGGGAATGCGGGTTCCGCAATATACGCCATGCCTGATTCATAAGAAAGGCATCATTGGTAGTTTTGGACTCTCTAATACCCAGCCCACCACAGGACTTGGGCTTGGTGAGCGTGTCCCATTTAATAAGATGCACATGCTGTTGCGTCGGTGTGTCTATGTTGCACGTAATGTTCCTAGGAAGGACAGTCGTTTGCATTTGATAATAAGTAAGAGGGCAAAGGACGGATTTAATCAATGTTAGCATACTCGCCTAGGAGAGAAGCTTAGATTGCCAAGCGCGTATGCGGGTGTGTATTTTGTCCAATAAGGGTTGGAAGGCCGGGGACGACTTTCGTTTAGTAAGAAGAGGCATACCTAAATATTTACCAAGATCATGGACAATAGGCATGTTTGTTAGGGAAGAAATGCTACGTTGGGTCTCCGAAGGAGTATTTCGTGAGAAGAATAGCTTAGATTTAGACACACTACAAATTTGCCCCGACACCTCACTAAAGTGTGAAAAAAGATTAAAGAGGGTTGTGCAATCTTGAATATTTGCCTTGGCAAAAAGGAAAATATCATCCGCAAACAGGATATGATTGAACCCAATAGGACGACAACCAACTCATATAGGGGACAGTTGTTTGGTATGGATCGCCTGGTCTAAAGACAATGACAAGTGATTTAGGCAAAGAATAAAAAGATACGGAGATAATGGATCTCCTTGCCTAATACCACGGGATGGACGGAAAGGTGTGCTCGCCACTCCATTCCACTGAATAGAAATTGATGAGGACGAGATACATGCCATGATTAAATCTATAATTGGAGTGGGGAAATGATAGAACATCAATGTATATTTGATAAAGGGCCATTCCAATTTATCGTATGCTTTTTCCAAGTCAATTTTGGCAGCCAAGAGATTAGTTTTCCCCTGCTGGTGATGGATAAAATGCAGAAGTTCTTGCACAAGGATGTAATTATCCGTTGCTCTTCTACCCGGGACAAATCCAGATTGGGCCGGGTGAACCATGGCCGGAAGGAAAGGTTTAAGCCTATTAACTAAAAGTTTTGTTAGAAGTTTGTACAACGTATTGCACAAACTGATAGGTCGTAATTGAGACACGAATTCGGGATTAGGAACCTTTGGGATGAGCACTAATTTGATTTGGGTCAAATCCTCAGGGATACGGCTAGTGAGGAACAGTGTTTGAATAAATTTAGTAATATCCTAACCCACAATCCGCCAATTATGTTGATAAAAATAGGCATGGAAACCATCCGGTCCCGGAGATTTCAAAGGGTGTATTATGAACAGTGTGGTACGAATTTCTTCCTTATCTGGAAAACGGATAAGAGTATCACACATAGTCGTAGGATCAAAGTCTGAGGAAGAGAATAACGTCTGTGGCGGAGGTAGCGATGCAGTCGACCTCCCAGATTGGAAAAGATTCTAAAAGTGATTTATGACATGATTATGCAGATCAGAACCCCGAAGCCATTCCTCGAACTCATCTCTTAAGGTGAAAATATGTTGACGTGCGCGTTTAATTTTTGTTTGGACTTGAAAGAAATGAGTATTAGCATCCCCGTAGGACAACCACAACATTCTAGACTTCATTTGCCAAAGCAGAAATTCTTGGTATAAAATAGCCTTATATTGATTAAATTAATTGCTGTTCTAGTTGTAGTAAAAAGTGCGCAACCTTTTGTTTTTACTTTCTAAGTTTCATATAAATTTGTCTTTAATTCTTGTTTGTTTTTTTCCTATGTTGTAAAGTTTTGGAATATCAATATCTATCCCACACGCATTTATGGCGCGTGAAAAATGACCTCCACGTGGGCTGTCTGATAGGAATATAAATCATGGCACAAAGTACGTGCTCTTAAAGGAGCGTGGTGGTGTTGTGAAATTTGTATGCAATTTCTCATTTATTTATGATGTAATAAAATTTTGTAATTATTATTCATATTTTATTTTTTATTCAGAAGTTAAGAATTCCTATTTACATACACATATAATAAGAAAAGGAAGGAGTTTCTCAAAAAAAAAAAAAAAAAAAAAAAAGATGAAGGAAAAATTGTGCCCAAAAATGTAAAGTGGATCTAAACGAGTAATTGCATTCAGACTTTTTTTTTTTGCCTCTTAAGTTTTCTTTCTTGTAAGTGCGAGTCTTTTTTAATTATTTGATTAGTTGAATGATACATGTCTCTTATGTTGGTATTAAAAGTCATTGCAATTTTGAGCAAAATGTTACAAATAATGCTATAAAAAAGAAGAGAGATGCTACGTTTACAACATTTTTACAACAAATCATATTCTTATATTCTCATACTTTTATTTAAAAAATAAAAGTTAATTTCACGTCACGTGTGAGGTGACGTGAAATTGTACAACTTGTACATATTCTCATACTTTTTTTTTTTTTTTTTTTGGTTAAAGAAAAATGGGAGCCCTTATAGTTGTATTATACCTCCGGGCAGGGCGCCAGGCAGCCGTCGGACTTACGCCTGTGTGAGAGGGCCAACTCTCACTAAGGATGCCCACCAACAAGAGCCTGCTGGCAGCGGGAATCGAACCTGAGCTGGATAGGCGGAGCGAATGAACCTTACCATCTGAGCCAAGCCCTCGTTGGCCTCATACTTTAAACTTTCTAGGAACCTCCATATATATCATCAGATTAATTATAATATTTTAATAAAATTATTAGCAAATATTTTAATAATTGCTAATTGAGTCCAGGAATCGACAATTAATTTGAAATATTGGGACCACAAAATTGCATTAGATTGCTCTTCTTTTAAGAAAATAAAGGCATGTTTGGTAGAGAAGTTTGAGTAATATTATTTGAGTGTTTTTAATGAAAAATTATTAGGTACTTCCGGAGTACCATAAATGCATACTCCCCCCTCTCACATAAATGATGGGTCCCACTATGAATTTAATTAGTGGGATCTACTATTCATGTGAGAAGAGGGAGTACGCATTTATGGTACTCCGAGAGTACACAATAATTTCCCGTTTTTAATATACGTGTGGGTGAAAAAGTATGTTGAAATATGTGTAAAGTTATTTAAAATGTAAAAATATGTGTTAAAACTTGCTTACCAAACAAGGCCTAATTCTTTTAAAAATCATTGGAGCACTAAATATTCCATTTGAAATTGAAGTGATTTTATATCTAGCTGAGTAAATATTATTATTGTGTACTAAAATTAAGAATCAAAATGGACAAGTCACTGGTGGATTAAAAAATATAGTTTTGAGAGGTTATATATAATTTTTTTTTTTTGAAATTTAAAATAGTAATGTATAATATTCTAATTTGTTAATAAATAAATGGTATTTTCAAGAATCATTCGTTGGCCAAAGTCTGATAAAGATGTGGAGGTCACCATCAATTCTTGTTAGGAAATTGATAAAAATTAAAGTGGTCTAAGCGTGTAACTTGGTGAAAGGTAGGAAGTTTGTGTTCACACTTAAAAGGTTGATTTTATTGACTTGTACAGTTTTATTGACTTGTACAGTTTTTTCTCCGCAAGGACATGGAATGATGTAGTATTTTGAATTCATGGTGCTGGTTAAAATTTTCTTTCAAATTGACTTGTACAGTTTTATTGACTTGTACATTTTTTTTTTGTCCGCAAGGACATGGAATGATGTGGTATTTTGAATTCTAGGTGCTGGTTAAAATTTTCTTTCAAATGAAAATGACCGAACCCTTTGAAAATTTCCAACAATTCGATAGATGGAGGAGACAAATATCTATATGATAATCATGGTGGATCTTTTTCATCTAACTATTGTGGATGGACTGCCACTGACATTTTATGAGGTCACTTTTTCTTTCAGTGCAATATAGACGATCTAGATTGGTCCAAAGTGTATTTTTTTTATATAGTTTTTTTTTAATATAGAAATAACGTAGTCTACTAGTCTTTACTCTTTTGCCTTTTGAATGTACGCCATTTTTCCATTTTTGTATTCGAAGTGCATGTCCTTTTAATTATTTGATTAATTTAATAAAGATTGTCCAAAAGCATTGTACATATTATTCAAAAAAATTAAAAAAATACATTATCAAATAGATCACTAACAATGACGCTGAGAAAATAAGCTCACTTTAGCTTGGAGGAGTAAAGTCAAGACAAAACAAATAAACTTTTTTATACGGGAATATCATTTAAATAATATTTGTTTTTTAATATTTTATTTTTTATACAAAAGGTAAGATTTCTTACTTAGATGCAAGAATACTAAAATGTCAAGTGAGCTTAAACGTCAAGTGAGCTTAAACGTGTAATTACGTTCAAACTTCAGACTATAAAGTTTACACAAACTTTTTTTTTTCCCTTGTCTATAAAGTCGTTACCATTTGTAAGTGCCAGTCTTTTTTTAATTGTTAGATTAGTTAATGATACTTGTCTCCTTTATTGGCAGTGAAGGCTGCAATTTATGCGCAGATGGTTGTGATTTTTAATTATCTGATTGAGGAGATGAGAAAGAAAGAAAAGATGAGTTGAAATGTGAATGGCCGTTATATGGTGTGTACTTGAAGGGTGAAGGTATATGAAAATGACAAACTTCAGTTACAAGCTTCTTCTAAAAAATTAACATGATTATATATTTTGAAATTAAATTTAACCATTGGATTGTATGTTCATTTTGTTCTTAACATACATGTGAAATTTCATTCAAATCGGATATTATTTACCATTTGAATCCATAAACTTATTTTTTATACCTAATTTAAGATTATACAAACTTGTAATTTAAATATTTGATTGATGACATAGCTATTAATCTTTAGTTTTAATTCTTAAAATTTTATAATGCATAGAAGAAATAATAAGAAAATATTATCTAATGTTGAATTTGTCAAAATTCACATTTAAAAAACAAAGGTAAAATAATATTTTGGTCCTTAGACTTTATTAAAAGTTATTTATAATAGGAAATTGGAAAAGGAAGTGAGAAAAATTTTGCAGAAACCAAATATTGAAGGTTTGGCCAACAAAACCGAAATATCACCTTGAAAAAGAGCCTTTAAAGTGAATCGAAGACATAATTATGCACACTTTCCATGAACTCCTTAGATTAAAAATATCATTCATCAATTCCAACTGTAGTGAAGTGGGGATAATCCATAATAGACTAGCTGATAACTGAAATTTACACATAATTCCCGACTTTTTTACAATATTTTGAAATTTGAGACTAGCTATACCTATGCTATCAGCAACTAATTAAAAATGTAACAGAGCACATGGAGGACCTTGAAGCTACAAGTACCGGCAAAGTCATCTCCATTTCAACCTCCTGCTCTATGAAAGTGAGGATCGCATATGCATAAATTCATGCCCACTGAAGTTTGAATTTTCAGAATTGGTGCTGACTTCTAATGGACTTAAACACCAAAATCCTAACACACATATTATGCGAAAATTATCTGAGTTTTCTTTTTGAAAATTATGATTATTTTCCATTAGTTATAATGCTTCATTAAAAATTATATATATTTTTTTCAATGATATATACTCCTACATTCACACACATTTGAAATTGTGACCTCATTTCTAGCAGTGGAGTGAGGTTCAATTTGGTCTAGAAACCATTGGTTTCTTTTTTGACAGTACACTTTAGGCTCAGATCATCTAGTAATACTAATTCAACTAAAATCTACAAGTATTATTGAGTATGACTAATTATAAGTTTGATCTTCATCTGTCTATAAAGTTATGTGTCGCTTAAGATATGAAGTATAGAGAAGACTTATATTATGTGTAATGCAGATCTCTGTCCAGTACTAGCTACCTATGTTTTACACGTCCACTGACTTGTACAACTTAACGCGTTTTTCTAGAATAACTTTGGAAACATTTTTTTACCATGAAACGACCGATTTCAGCAACAAATGAAATGATTAATTTCTTCCATCAATTATGCTTTTTCTTTGTATTAATTCCTATTCAAATTAGGTTGGTACCCAATCCTGAAATCCTATGAATCAGCTTCCAAAGATGCAGATGAAACAATGCAACTAAAGAAAGTAATTTAATTTTAGTTCTCTAACTTTACTTTTATTCAATTTGATTAGTGTTCATTAGAAAACTTGCATAAAGTGTCTCAAAATGATGTGGTTTTGCTTTTCTATAGATTTTTATAGTAAAAAAAAATACTTTTTGATAAAAAAATTATAAAATAGAAATTATTTTCTGAGTTAAAAAAGGATTAAATGAAAAAGAATAGAGAGAAGTTATCTCTGAAATTATTTTCTCAGTAACCAAAAATAAAAATGAAAAGAACAACTCAGTCAATCCAAACCATGCCAAAATCTATTCAACTGAATAAATCTAAACCAAAACCAAAATGTTACTTGCAAATCTTCAAGTAACCCATTTCATAGTAAAAATAGCATCCCCAAGCTATAAATTATTGTTGCCACCAGGTAGAGATCCCACTAATTCATATGTGTTAAGTGCAAAATTCATAGATGGATCAATTTGGAAGGTAATATATTCTCCCAGTCCATGATCTCTTTTCATTAAGATGTATCATCCTTCAATTCCAACCATAGCAGAGAGATCATCCGTAACAATAAGCTCATACATGTCAGGGGAACAAACTAATAACTGAAATCCACATATAATTCCAACTATTTTTACTAGATAATGAAAATGAAACTCAAAAATAACTAGTCTATTAGCATCCAACAACATTCAAAAGGGAATCAAAAGCTTAAAGGACCTTGAACCTGATTTTACTTGAGTATCGACACATAATCTGTGTTTACGACTTGGCTAATAATAACTAAAAAACAAAATGCACACTTTTAATAGGTTGCACATGATATAGGCCACAAGATACATTTTACATTACAGCTGTGACAAAATTTTTGAAAGTGATGTATGCCAAATATGGGTAACTCGTAGTGTCCAAATGTGGGATTTTAGATGAAACAAATCAAAGTGGTGAGCAAAGAAAATTTCATTGGAAAAAATGAAGAACTCTTCGTCAACCTCGGGAGTGTCGTGGTATGGGCTTTAAAGATTTGGTGAAATTTAGTGAGGCGATGCTTGCGAAACAGGTTTAATATCTCTTGACCGACCATAATTCTGTATTTTATAGAGTTTTTCAAGCAAATACTTCCCTAGAAGTACATTATTTGATGCCAAGATATCTTCGGGTTCCTACACTTGGCAAAGTATTCTAAAAGCTAGGAAAGTTATCTCAGCGGGGATGATGTGGAGAATTGTTGTTGGTATAGAATTCGGATTTATGAGGATAAATAGTTATCCGGCGAAAAGCTTTGTAAAATAATATCATGTGTTCGGAATTTTGTGCTCCTATCACGTGTTCGGTTAAACAATCTAGTATTAGAGCTTCCGCTATTTCAACATATATCCCCCAAATCCCCCTTCCCCTCCCCTCCCCTCCCCTCCTCCCAACCTCCCAAATAAGAATCTGAGTTGTGAACGATACAATGTCGAGGTGGTATTGACTATGAGAACAAGATATTATGGCTGTAATATGCAGTGATGGAGGACAGTAACTTAAAAATGTTTTTTTGACTCTATATTGAATCAACCTACAGTTTACTTTTCCCAGTTAGGAACATGAATATCTATGAGATAATAATTCCTACAGCTTGAAGAAGCTATCAAGTCATTGACTCACTCTTGAACATTATAGTCAAACAGAACTAGAGAATATCATCCTACAATAAAAAAAAGATCATGTGAATAGGAAGGACTCAAAGTGCAAAAATTCATGTGCGTTTGTTTAACAACATAATATTTTACCTGAATTAATCAGGAACCGAAACATTGTTTATATCAAATGTGAGCCTCACTTAACTTTTTTGCCATTCAACTATTGGGCAAATACATTTTAAACCTTATATTTTAGAATTGGTTTCAAATTACACCTTATAGTTTCAAAAGGTAATTATAATATTAAAATTGATATAAAGTAGGCTTTATAATTTAACCAGTTTCAAATTTGGTCTTAAAATATTAAAATCATATAACTTTTTGGAGTTTGATTTGGGGTTATGATTTTCAGATTTGATAGATGGTTTACACTGATAATGACTTTAAAAATTCAGAGTTCAATTTAAAATTAGATAGAACTATATGATTTAATTTGTAACAACCTTAAGTTTTAAGGTTTGACTTAAAATCGCCTTTTTTTTTTCCTGATGATTCGATAGTTAGGAAAGGGGTTTGATTCATTTGAACCACATGCACTTATTTGTAACAATCTTAAGGTGTCAATTGAACTATATTACTTTTGATTATTAAAAATTGAAATCTAAAATTTAATTTGTCCTAAAACACACTTATTGGTAAAAATTATAAAATAGTAGTAATAATAAACCTATGTAAGGTCTCACACTTGATGTTGAGATCCCATCGCCTGACAAGTGACAACTAATAATTCAGTCTGAACCTAAACCATAGTGTCCCTAGTTTATAAGTAAGTGACCATTATCCTACTTGACTGTTTTCTACGAATCAATTCTTTCTTCAATTTTGGTTTGATTCACAACAACTCTGATAATTATTGGCACCCTTAGTGTTCATATACCTATTTCATATGTTTTTCACTTATTTGGATTAGAGTATCTGAATATGCACACTGGATCAACAGACATCTATCCCAAATATTTTTCCTACGTCAATAGCAATATCATCTTTATCTTTAAATTATTACTGGGTGTCTTATTTTTTTGGGCCCCTGTTTCATGATGTTGATTATTATTGCATCAGCTCTGGTCATGGAGTAATCCATGTCAACAACATAGTTCTCTTGGCCCATTTTCGATGAGGGTAGATAACCAACTAAAGTGAATTTTGGCATACTAATTTCCCCTTTTCTTGGCAATCCTCATTTATTTTTTGTCCTCTAATCTAAAATTTATTTTTATTTATTTATTTATTTTTTGCGCCTGCCGCCCGCCCCCGCCTTGGGGGGGGGGGGGGGGTGTGGGTTATGGCCTATGGGACCATAATTTTCTTGCATTTATGAGATTTTGTGTCAGGTCAAGTGAGTGATTTTTTCATTTTTGACATTGTAGATGATGATTGCACTTTTTGTCTGACTGATGTCAATTTTTTTACCTGTTCGGCAATGGATTGGGATCAAGTGCAATACCTGCAATTCACCCACTTTCTCTTAGTGCAATACTTGCAATTCACCCACTTTCTCTCAATTGGGATCAATAATTGTTAATTTTCAAACTTCTGAAAATGTTGCAAGCATAAAAGATATAAAAAGAAAATGTAATCTAATAATGAATTTGTCAAAATTCTCAATAAAAAGATATTGAGTGGAGTTATAACTATTGGTTGCAATTAAGTTTAGAGTTGTGCTAATGCCACATAAAGTGGCACAACTTGTGTCACAACTCGCCCACGTGGCGAGATGTGAGTGGTAGAGAGGTGATCTCACATGGACCCACCATTACCTCTCTACTACTCATAACTTACCACGTGAGCGAGTTGTGGCACAAGTGGGTCACCTTCCTGCCACTCACAGCTCGCCACGTGGGCGAGTTGTGGCACAAGTTATGCCACTTTATGTGGCACAAGCATTATTCTTAAGTTTATAGACAAACTTTGTTCTTCCTGAAAAAATTGCACATTAATTACAATATATTTGTCTCCGTCATTATTATTATTATTATGGTAAAAGTGCAAGACCTACCCCTTAAATTTTACTGGAATTTGTTTCATATATCAAACTTTACTCTTGTTTGATTGAATCTTTTAAGATTAAAGTTTATTTAATTAAGGTATTCCGTTAGTATCCATTAGAAAATTGTCATTAAGTCTGGCTTTCCTATAAATTTTTAAATTAAAAAATATATAAATTATTTATAAAAAAAATACTTTTTGAAAGAGAGCATTTTTCTCTGGACGACGGTGCATGAAGTCGGGCAAGGATATGGAATGACGTGGTACTTTGAATTCTAGGTGCTGGTTAGAATTCTCTTTCAACTAAAAATTATTGAGGAAACAAAAAAAGAAAAAAAAAAAGAAAAAAAAAAACTAAAAATGATTGAACCCTTTGAAAATTTCCAACAATTCGATAGATGGAGGAGACAAAGATCTATATGATAATCGTGGTGGAGCTTCCTCAACTTCTTATGAAGAGTAAAATAAATATGAGGCAAGCTCACCTTTGTCATCTAACTATTGTGGGGGGATTGCCACTGACATTTTATTAGGCCACTTTTTCTTCAGTGCAATATAGACAATCTAGATTGCTTAATTTCAATTATGATTTTTTTTTTTAATAAAAAAATTGAGAACCATGACAATAGGATTTTAGCCAACTAGTGAGAAAGTATCCTTAAGGCATACTGTAATATCAACATCATAAGAAAGTGTTTACCACCTGCCGTGATGCTGAAAGTTTATGTTTAATGGTTACAAATAATGCTAAAAACAAGAATTAAGATTGGATCAAAATTTATAAAAAAGAAAATCTAAAAAGAGCAACGTGGTCTTGATAACTAATAAAGCCCGTAACAAGGAGTTTTGACTCTTTTGAGGAAAAAATAAATAAATAAATAAAAGAAAAAAGAAGAAAAGGGTTGAAAAATTTTGTATAGAGCTTAGGGTAATTTTCTAAAAAGTAAAGTGGACCTAAGCGTGTATTAGTGGAAGGCAATCAAGGAATGAAGTTTGCTTATTTTCGTGTATGTTCTAGTAAGTATTACTGTTTACTGAAAAAAAAAAAAAAAAAAAAGGAATGAAGCCTGCATTCAAACTTATAAAGCTTGCATTTAAATTTTGTGTAGAGCTTAGGGTAATTTTTTTAAAAGTAAAGTGGACCTAAGCGTGTATTGGCGAAAAGCAATCAAGGAATGAAGCTTACATCTAATTATGACTCTAATAAATAGGCCTTCAGTATATAGTGTGCGTTTGGATACTGTTTATTTTGCTGAAAATTGAAAACTAAAAATAATAAAAAATATTATTCCGATTACTGTTCATTAATGAAAATACTGTGCATTTACCTTGATGCACTGTTCATGTCCCATGAACAGTGCACCGGGCGCTGGAATAATTAAAAAAAAAAAGCCAAAAACGCGTCTACGTGAAAACGCAGACACAATCCAAACGAAGCTATAGTGTGAAGAATTGCATTTTTTTGTCTCCACTCTTGTGCTAATTTACGAAGTATAGCTCTTAAGCTCTTCCCTTTTAGGTGAATTACACTCCAATCAACTAAATCCAGCCAGTTGAATTTGGGGTCAGAGATTAAACATAAGCTCATAATATATTTCCATATCCTTCTAGTAAAACAGCACAGAAAAAAAGATGATTTATGTCTTCAGTACAGTACCTTCAGCTAAAAATTATTGACTCGCTCTTG
This sequence comes from Notholithocarpus densiflorus, assembly GCA_030021035.2. Taxonomy (NCBI): domain Eukaryota; kingdom Viridiplantae; phylum Streptophyta; class Magnoliopsida; order Fagales; family Fagaceae; genus Notholithocarpus; species Notholithocarpus densiflorus. The sequence goes on from JARYZH020001256.1 coordinate 15,275, forward strand.
AACATTTTAGTGAAACAGAACAGGAAAATGTAATACAATATCATCCTTTAATAATAATAAAAATATCATGTGAATATATATAGGACTTCAAGTAGCAGGTCTCCCTTCAAATATCATTCGTATATAAAGTTCTTACTCTTCTTTACTAGTGGCTCCCGCTACTTCACCAAACCCTCAAATCTCTGGTGGTGTAGTTTGCACCAAATGTTATTTACACACTTTGAGCAATGCTCCACCATTATTAAGACATCTACCCTAAGACTGAGCAAGACCCAATACGCCAATTTCATGAATTAACCAACCAGCATCCCAAACAGAATTGTAAACCCTGGCCTTATCATTAATAAGCCACTACCCACCCTCAAATTAATGACTCACCCTACCATCCAAGATTGACCAAGACCCACTGACAATTGTATGACTCAACCAAATTGTAAACCCTCAATCACAAAAAAACACTTCACACCATGCTGAACCTAAAATAGAAACTCAACATCAATCTCCTATATATATCCCCTCATCAATAACAACCTTAAGTTTTCCTACCCAACTTTAATTCACACACATCTAAAACCTGCCCACACCATTCATAAACCATTTATTGAAGTTGAAGCCAGATTCTGAAACTAGATTTTTTTCACCCTAAATTAACTTGAACATTCATTAATAATAGTCTCAAAATGATTCTTAACCCAAAAAAGAAAAAGGTAGTCTTGAAAATGCGTAAGTAGATATTCAAATACGTCTAACAAATGGTTTGCTAACGTGAAAGTTTTGGTGAATTAGCTAATTGATGATGAAAATTAGTCAGTTAATTGAAGTGCAAACCAGATTGAGAAAGACATATTTGAGGTACCAAAGCCCAAAAGCCCCCAAAATCCTAAAGTCTCACGTCTAACAATAATCAATCTGAATGAAGAGTATTGAAGACTAGGCCTTGAACATGACTTTACTCCAAGGGAGTCAATACCGTACCGGAGGCTGTACCGATTTGGCCAGCGGTACGATATATTTCGGATACCGGTCAATACCGGTGTATCGTTTCGGGTTTACCGCTATTTTTTATATTTATAAATAAATAAATTAATATATATGTATGTATGTGTGTGTGTATATATATATATTATAATAAATATAAAAGTTTACCATAAAACATTTCCTTAATTCAGAACTAATTATTCATGGTTTTAGATTTTAGTATCAATTAAAAGAAAAAAAAAAACACAATATAAAAAATAGAAAGCTTAAAAGTTACCATTGCATACTAAGAAAACAAATAATAATAAGTTAATGCAAATAAATTACCATTATGCCCTAACAAAAATTCAAAAATTACAAAACTTAAAAAAAAAAAAAAAAAAAAAAAATTTTCTGTACCGGCCGGTATTGCTCGAAATTGGCCGGTATGGCCAGTACATGGCCGGTATTTAAACCGGTATGAAACATTGATGTTTCGATACCGGTATACATACCGGTACGATATTGACTACCTTGCTTTACTCCTATAGGATTTTCCATATTAGTTTGTACCTTTATATCTTTATAATTAAGTAAACAATAATCTAAGCCTGGTATATGGTCAAGAAACTTGTAAGTTGTAATTCAACTAACACATTTTGGTGGGAAAATTTTGCTAAATAGCATAATTTTAGGAAAAGTTTACTAAATGGCACATAATCAAACTTATTTAGCTATACAGCACTTTTTTGAAACTCTAGTTTGTCAAACTCAAGTGTACTAAACTCGAGTTTCAAGCATTATGTTTGATCCAATTGTCATAATACTTGGAATTCGAGTTTCACTTGGAATTTGAGTTTGATAAACTCGAATTCCCAAAAAAAAAAAAAATGACTATATAACTAAATAAATTTGACTCGTGTTTTTTTCTTAAATATTTCCTAAAATTATGCTATTTGGAAAAAAAGAAAAAGAAAAAAAAGGCCCATTTTGGTGTTTTTAAGGAAAAAAGTTTAGATATTCTCTTCCTCATTATGACTATCAAACTATACAAAAGAGAATGTGTTGTATGTAGTATAATTTGCACCACCTTCCCTTAAAAGTTACCACAAGTTTTGAGTGGAGTTGTGATGTACTTTTGTGTTAGAACCCCTTTTCCTCTTCCTTGTGTATGTGTGATTGTTTCTCAAAAAAAAAAAAAAAAAAAACTATCACAAAAGAAAAAAAAAAAAAAGGTATTAGGCTTTTCTAGGGCCAAAACAAACAAATAAATTATCAGAACTCAAGGGATTTATTCATATACTAATTTTGTGGTACACTCACATTCTTGGATACATCTGTTTGTATGTTTTCGTTCAGTTCACCTCCAAGACGAGCTCGTAGTCCTCTTTGAAGGTCTCCTATTGGTCGTACGCGTACTCCTCCTATTCGTACAACTGCTCGCTCGCTCACGACGGAGGTAGCTTTTCTAAATTGTTTCTAATCCTAAGCATGATTGATCTGGTTTTCTAGTTGTCTGAATTGTGTCAGCTCTCTTTTCTTTGCTTTACATATATGTCCGATTTATTTCAGTAGGATGGGAATAAGGTTTATGAATTTTGTTTTTTAATATGGGTCTCAAAGTTGCAGAGCTCTGATGTTACTTGTAGAATTGCTTCATTTGAGTGTATGCCAGCAAATTTCTTTGTATGCGTACATGCGAAGTAGTGGACTCCTAGATGGGTGGTGGACTTGTGGGTTGTAGTGGAGGACATTTTGGTAGAAATTGTAGTAGTGCTGTATGAAATGCTGTTCAATATGGGTTGTGAGGTGCCTTGTAAACATTGCTGTTCATTGTGGGTTGAAGTAATTTCTTTTAGCCCTTTATGTGGCTTGGGTGACAGATAGAAGGTATTGGATGTGTATAGGTTTTAACATAGCCATGAAATGTTTGGATTATCACTATCTTGTTTGACAATACTGGTATATCCAAGGGCAAGACTCTACGACTCCACCTGTCTTCAATTTAGTTTTGTTTATAAGTTCTATCATGCCCATTGTTCTTATGATGTCACCCTGATTTTTGCAACTTACATAAAGACTATGTCGGTTCTGAACTTGAGTTGCAATATTATGTTGGCTTCAATTTCATTCCGCCCCCTCTTTTTTTTTCAAATTTTTAATAGGCTCAGTATGTTGTTGAGTTTTGCAAAATGCTATTTCCCTTTGCTAATTCGATTTGTGCTGTTAGTTTGTATTACTTTTTTACTTAAGCATGCCTTTCTCTGTGGGGGTGGTGTTTACAATAGAGGTCGAGCACCAGTTGGAAGACGTGGGCGGTCATCATCCTACTCTGAATCACCTAGTCCACGCAAGGTTAGTGTCTGTTATTTTTTGTTTAAAAAGAGAATTCCTCCTACTAGATACCTTGCATTGCTTATTCTTTCTAATTATAACAGTTACCTCGGAGATCAAGGAGTCGTAGCCTAAGAAGGTAATTTCTATCCATGAATGGTTTCACTTTTATTCATCTAAATACATTTTATTTCTCTTCTAATGGGGTTTTAGCTCGGATGGCTCTTCCTCTGCCCCTGGGATGGAGGGTGAGATCATTGATTCAAAACTCACCATGCATTTGTGTAACTTTGCAATGAAGAAAAATAAATTTACTACTCACTTTTATGGGGAGAGAAGAGGATATGGGATTCGTGGTCATAACATAATTTTATATATTTGGCCGCTCTCCTCTCCTATCCTCTCCCCCCATCTCTCTTTATCCAAACATGGGATTTCAACATGATGAATTTCATTCTTATGCGCAAGGTTTACGTGCTTGCAAGATGACATTCCTTCAATTTTCATGTGATGAGTCCAAGATGAAAATTTCTTTGTTGTGTCCCCCACCCCCAGATCAAATTATCATTTTCAGTAACATCTAGTTTTAAGTTCATATCAATATTTATACTCTAGAACTATTGGAAAGTACCTACGCATGTATTGTCTTGATGGTGGAAGTTAAACTCCAAACTATTAAATGCTTGTTCCCTTGAGAATTTTGATTTCCAAATGGGACTCTCAATGTGATATGAAGAAGGTAAAATTTTTTGGTGGTTGCACTTGGGAAAAATATTTAAGCGGGAGTTTTTTTAGTTATATAACATTAAGTTGGGAAATTTATAGAATTCAAAGAAATGGATGTCACTGGAGAAAAGGAGCTCAATGAAAATTTCCTACTACCGAAGAGGTAGTTTTAAATTCTATAAAATACACACGAGGGAGCAAGCTGTTGCTTTCCATCAGGAGATGGAAGTTGAGTTGGCATTTGAGCTTCAAAAATGGATTAGAGGATATTTTAGGCAATCAGGCTGGCTTTAGATTTTGGTTTGTACTTTGTAGTTCAATAAAAAAGCACTGATGATTATGATAATAACATGAACAGGCTACAACTTGGGAAACCTCAGGTTGGTTAATTCATGGTTTACTGCTACTGCAGTGTTATGTTGTCATCATCTTTGTTTGAGTCGACTTAACTGGCATTTTCATTACGTAACCTTCACTGCTAAATCATAATGTCTGTTCTACCATTTCTTGTGGACTGCATAACTTGCATGATTCCAGAGTGCTTCACTAGACTGTTTGGAATTTTGTGGATATATCAGAGGGTATTGATTCCCTTGGTCTCACCTTATTGGCAAAGCTATGTGTATTATTTATTCAAAATAAAAATCATAAATCTCTGCACATTTGTAGTTTCTCTTCTTGGTGTGAAGATGTTTTCCCTTTTCCATTATCCCCAAATTAATGGAAGATAGTAGAAGTCTGTTTCATCTCAACTTTTAAGGGTATAGTTGTATAGACAATAATTTGGATTTGGATTTTTATTATTTCGAGTTATTTATATCTCCCACTTTCCAAGATTTTCTTGGCAGTGGAATCTTGTTAGGACCAAAAATTGTGGAGAAGGGAATTAGCAACTCAAATAAATTTAATAAAGAAATTTTGTGAGTCATGGTACTCACACATGGTGCATGTCAAACCTCTAGTTAGTTAATAGACTAACAATTTCCTGAGTAGGTTCTCTCCTCTATTGACTTTGCCTGGAGTGTAAACTTGATTCCTTTAACACATATCATATTAGGTTCCTTGTTGATATATATATATATATATATATATATATATTGTAGTTCCTGGTCTGTGAAGATATGTTGTTAGGTGCTCCGTTTTATTTTCCCATTGAGGCCGAACCTAAACCGGTGCTCAAGAGATAGCTGTCCATATACTGATAAGGGATGTATGGATTCTCGAGAAGAGAGGAGCCATGGTGGTCCCCCCCAGACTGCCTGGATCCCACAATTGAACAGAAAGTTGGAGATATATATATATGTTTGCAGCTTTAAATGTTTCATGCTTTCATTTATATTTGGGTTTGTTCTGATGCAAGCTTGCTTATGTGTAGGCCCATTAAAGGAAGAAGCAGTAGCAACAGCAGCTGCAGTAGTTCGCCACTGCTGCCTCGTAAACCATAGGTAAGCACTGCCTCTCTATATCCCCAAATCCCCCTTGCCCTCCCCTCCCCTGCCTTTCCCCCTCCCAACCTCCAAAAAAAGAATCTGAGTTATGTATGATGTAATGTCGAGGTGGTAATGAATATGAGAACACGATATTGTGGCTGTAATATGCTCCTGATTGTAGCATTTAGGTTTGTCTCAGTTATGGTGATCATTAGGTTTGTCTCATTTATGTTGGAGGCAATGTTAAGCACTGGTTATTTGCTGTTTATTTTTTCAAAAATTATTTAAGCTAAACATTCTGATGGAAGAAACAATATGCTAAAGCTGTATTCTTGCTTTTATGAATGCTACATGTACAGTTTGTATGATTAATATTGTTAGTAAGTGTGTGGAAACATGCAGATCCTTTATTCAAACTAGCCTGCGTGCTCAGAGGCTCTTCTATTTTTTGGGTAAGGGTTAATTTAGAGCATTTATTATAATTTGAGATTACTACATTTTCCAATCACCAAAAAAAAAAAAAAAACCTAGGGGTGTGATGAGTATCATGTGTGGAGAAATAATTTTTCATCACACCCCTAGGTTTTTTTTTTTTTGTGATTGGAAAATGTAGTAATCCCAAATTATAATAAATGCTCTAAATTAACCCTTACCCAAAAAATAGAAACGCCTCTGAGCACGCGCGTGAGGGTGTGCTCAGAGGCTAGTATAGTATTAATGATGTTTCCCATAATATTGTTGAATGTTTTGAAACTTAATTTTTTTAATTCATATTTTATAATTATAATTTTTCCTTATTCTAGAAGTAGTTTCCGACTATTGAGTAGATTTTCTTTATTAATATATATTTATATATATATATATATATTGTAATTACATAGTTTTTAGAAATTTCTAGGAGTTTACACCATATTATAAATTTAATATTTAAAATAATAAAATAACATCTAGATAAAAGGTAGACTTTATTCTAAAACTAAACACTTCCTCAACCATTTCATTCTCACCACCAAATCCCAAGACCCCAATCTCACACTTTGTTCGTAATCTAAATGAAACAAAATTATTTGTGTACCAACATATAGAGAACATAATCAAATAAATAAAAATTGGCTAGATACACTTCCATTTATCAATATTTAATCACCTCTAATATGGCTTTTATATCCTTTAAAAAAAAAACAAAGAGAATTCTAAAATTCAAGAAAAGTATAAGTTAAAAATGGGAGAACTAATCTTGTATTATTAATTTTACACATGAGCTTTGTCTTTATAAAGAGAAGAAGAGCACGCTAATTAATTTACAATCGTACATCAAAACCGTAACAACAAATTAAATCATTTGAAACTAATCTTAACAAACCACAACAATTATAATTTACAGCACTAACAAACGTAATAAAAAAAATATAGGTGGATAAATATTATACGTGAAAGATACATGAGAAAGAACATAAAAATTATGTGAAGAACTACCTAATTGTATCTTTGATGGAGAGAACTAACAATATGATTGTGATTTGTACACCGTTTCACACTATTCTTGAATAGCTGCAATTAAACTTAGGGTTGCAACTAAAGTTGAGATAATCTTGATTCACAACAAAGAAAACTCCATAATAATCATCGTTTTTTACTTTTATGGTTGAGGCTCATACCAATACCACACTAAATAGTAGTAAAAAAAATGACAAAGAAACCAAGAAATTGTGAGGGCTAAAACAAAATCAAAAAGCACCTAACATATGGCATGAAGATGAAAGACTATAGGTAGGTGTATATAAAGTAGTAGAAGTGCTAGAGGTGAAAAGAGGTGAGTGGAAACACGAAATGTTGTGTTTTGTGAGAGAGAGGAAAGTCTTGAAACAATGAATTCAAGAAAATAAAGAGTCCTTATCTTTTAAATTTTAATTAGTCCTTATCTATAATGTGACACTTAAGAAATGTCTTGATACAATGAATTTAAGAAAATAAATTTATTATCTTTTGAATATTTTTTTCATGAGAATTATCTTTTGAATTTTAATTAGTCTTTATCTCTGATATGGCTTTTGAGTAAAGAATTTATGTGAACAAATTCATTGCCAAAGAGAGCGCCACATAGCGGAACCTCATGCTCTCCCACATGAGGTCTCTGCTTTTATATATACCAGTTACGGAGCGCGTGCTCAGAGGCTAGTTTGTCAGTAAAGAATATTAAGTTTAAAAGATCAAGATTTATATTTTTTTTACCAAAAAAATGGATCAAGATTTAGAGGGACAACTCCAAAGTTCAAACGTCTCATCTACAATAAATCCCAAAACACAATCAATTAAGAACTACTATTTTTCTTATAAGAGGATTACTAAAGTGAGTTAAAAGTGAATCTTTTAAAAACTTTTAATAGGGATGAGCTATCAATTCGTGTAAAGCCACCTTAAAGTATTCTTTTAAAAACAATTTTATGTTAACTTGAACTAAAATTTGTACATTAAGTCAATACAATGTGAAGTATCACTCAATACAACAACTAAAAGAATAGATCTAAATTGACGATGTGAATACATAATCCAAAGGCAAACTTAAGCAGAAATAGAGAAACTTGAAATGATACAAAGTAACTCAAAAGGTGAATAACAGCACAAAAAAATTAGGGGCATTAAGCAAATGAATGCCTAATTTCCCCACAATTATAGCCGATTCTCATCCATGCCATGGTCATATCCTTCTTATTAGGGCTATCTCATCATTCTTATTAGGGCGATTCTTGACTGCCCTTGATGCCAATAAAGTAATCATATCTGCAAGTATCACATAACATAAAAAATCACCATTATAAGTTGACTTTATGCCATAACTAAACATTTGCCATTTCCAATAAAACTTCAATTTCAGATATATTCAATCGCTCGCGCGTGCTCAGAGGCTTTTTTTTTTTTTTTTTTTTTTTTGTTAAGATTCATAATTTGCATCAAGTATAATTTGAGATTAATACATTTTCTTATCACAAAAAAACTTAGGAGTATGATGAGTTATGCATTTGTGGGTGAAATAATTTTTTTCATCACATGATATGTCCATGCAAAGCTAGAATTATTTTAAGAGTTCATTAAAGATATGGACATAATCCGTTGGAAGAATATGGAAATAGATTAGCATGGAGTTCAATCTTCTTCTTTTTTGTGGAGATAAATACCCTTTATTTTAGCTCTCCTCCTTCTTTTGGCTTTTCTCTCTCCATTTCTTCATGCCTGTCAAAAAAGATTAGATTTAGGAAAGGATTATAGTTATCTGACTCTAGCATGAAAGAGTCAAATGACTATTATCCTATCTCATACTAATATTTTTCCTGTACACTACCCACATTAAAGAGTTGAAATCAAACACAAACAAATAATACTATAAACTTTTGTGTCGAAGTTAATTTTTTGATTGAAATGGATTTAAGATTGTTTACATCCGTGGCTAACACAACAAAAAAATACAATGAACATTCATAACAGTACATTAATCCTGAATTCGGCCAATTGATGAGACATTCTAGAAAAAATTACTCTAGAAAAAATGTATGAAGTGAAGGCATAATGTGATCAGGACCATCAGACACCCTTGAATAATAACAACAACAAAAAAGTTCTGAATTATAATTACTGCAAATTGAAAGGTGAACTAATACCCTTAATAATGCTTCTAGCAAACAAAGTATCATAATCTCCTAAACCCACAGCCGCAATCTATCTGTCCCCGACCTTCCTATTGAGGACCAACAATGACATCAAAACTGGTATCGGTTTATGAACAGGATTTGAAAAAACTGTGAAGACTTAACAAAGTGAGAGTGAAAGATGGTGGAAGAAGATTGGGTGGATGACGGAAGAAGAAATTGAAGGAGAAGGATAATATTGTGGTGGATGTGAGAACGTGGTTTTTTTTTTTTTTGGAGAACGAACGTGGATTTAATAGGTGTAGCAATCCGGTTTTTACAACTACCTTCAGTTATCTTTTTTTTTTAAATGTAAGATATATTTGAAAGTAGGGTTTTTTTTGGATAAATTTGAAAGCGGGGTTTTTTTTTTTTAGGGAAAAGTTTTTTTTTTTGAGAATTTTTTAGGGAAAAGCTGAACGTGGGTTTTTTTTTTAATTTATTATTTATTTATTAATAGAAGTTTTTTTTTTTTTTTTTTATAAACATTTATTAATAGAAATTGAACGTGGGTTTGAATGTGGTATTTAAAATTTTTTGGATTTCTTTTGGATATGATTGATTTCTACTTTTTAGTATATTTTTTTCTTCAAAAAAAAAATAAAAGAGATTTAAGGAAAAAAAAAAAAAAAAAACCAAACGTGAGATCAGATTAAGGGAAACCGGGTATTGAAAAAAAAAAAAGTTAAGTTTTTTTTTTTAATGCAAAGAAAAAAAAAAAAAAACAGTTAAGTCTTGATAAAGGAAGAAAAAAAAACTAAAGAAAGAAAAGTGAAAAAGTGGAGTAATGCTTGGAGTTAAACGTGAGAGTTAAATATTGCCTATTTTGTTGGCAAGGTTATAAGTGAGAGTTAAAGAAAATATGTATTTTTACTATGTTATCCTCAAGCTTTATATCTACTTAAACATAGAGATGTAGGGATATTTTTGAACTAAAAAAATGAAGAATCCAAACAGGAAAAGCCGCTTAAATAATAGTAAGACATGAGCTGATGATCATTGATTGCCCATTCTATCTAGCTGTTTGAAGAATCAAAAATCATACTGGAGCTTGTCCCAGACAAGGGCCAGGTTCTTGTATGACTTGTTTAATTAGTTGATTGTTCATCCTCGGGTTTTTTAACAAGAGAAAATATAGTGTCTCATGTAGTTCATTGGTGTTGCTGTTGGACGTTCAAAATATAAGGTGACGTTGGTACAATCCGGTTCAGCCATCTAGTTTATAGGTTTTCTTAAAAACCCAGGGCGGGCTAAACCATATAAGCAATTGATGCAATCGCCTAAGGCCCCCAAATAAAAAAAGCCTCCACTTGTAAAAAATATATATATATATATAATATTTATCTATATATTTTAATTACAAAAAAAAAAAATTTAGGTACTTTTATTGGTCAATAAAATGCATTAAAAAGGCCACATTGTATCCTAAAATGCAGAATATTGCACAATAACAGTGCACACAACTTGATAGGATAAGACTGCACAGTGCACATAGCACTGTGCAGTCTTGTCCACAAGCCCCAACAGGCTTAAGCTAAGCTGGCCCCCACACGACCCCACACTAATTAATAAGTTATCACATTTTGTTTTTAATGCAAACTCTTACTTTATCAATTATTATAAATTATCACACCAATTAATTATTTGATGTATATTATATCAACTCATTTGTATTATAGTGATACTAAATTATTGAACCATGTAATAAATTAATTTTTATTTGTACAAATTTAGACTTTAAAGTTAAAAAAAGAATCCACTTAAAATTTTCGCTTAAGGCCCCCAAAATTGTTGAGCCGGCCCTGTAAAAACCCTTGGGTTTCACTGGTTTAGTTGCATTCCAGGTATTTTCAACTCCATTGGTCATATCCATTGGTATGGCCTAGGTTGTTAAAATGGGATCTTACGTAAGATCAATGGAAGGGATCAAGAATTGTATTGTAGGATCAAATCGGAAATAATAAGTTCTTACTTTCTGTTGAAGAATAATAAAAAAAGGACAATAATAGAGACTTTGTATGTTGAATAAATCATTAGAATTAAGAAATTATCCATGAAAAAAAAAGTTTTAGTTTAATAGTGTAATTATACCTATATAAGTGCATCTATAACAAATTCTTCATTTAAGAATTGCTATATATATAAAATAAAGTCCATTTGTGCATTGGGGATTTTATTATTTTATTATTTTTGGAGAAGAAAGGCAAGTTGAAGTTTATGGAAAAGGTTTGGCTCTAACCAAGAATATGACGCTTTTTGTCATGTGCAATGTACAAAACTCTTTTGGTTGGTTAAGTTAAGTGAATCATGTGCAATGCAAATGATGATATGGATTAATGTCATCTTTTTATTGATGGTTGGTGCCCAAGACACCAAATATGTTTGAAGCCAAATTTGTTCAAATTTAATTAAGACAACGAGATTAGATATAGAAAGAAAGATCTGGAGAGAACTTTTTCATCCAGACAAGCTGATCATTACCTTCCTTAGCTCTTCCTGCTAAAGCATGTGTGTCCTTCGCATTGTACATGATACAGACGAGAGTGGTAAAACCTTGTACAAAGACTTGAGTTTCACTAATGATTATGTTGCCATATAGAGCAGAACATAGTGGTAGTTTTCTTAATTTCATGACTTTTAACATTTGAATCGCCTTCAAATCCACAGGATCAACACCAATCTCCATAGCAAAAATAACCGCTCATTTTGCAGCATTACCCCATTGGTAAATAAAGTTTTAATCGCTATTTTAGTGCCTACTAGCAGCCACCCAATAAAATTCTTGAGCCAAACAAAAATGGCTTGGACAGCAAAGAATATATATAAAAAAAACCAACTGTATGCCCTCCTATTCTTTCACTCTAGTTACCGTTCTCCTTTGAACAAAGCAAAGCTTCAGTGCTGTAATGCAGTGACATAAAAAGTGAAAAACAAGGGGGTGTTAGTATTGCCAAATTTCCCAATACCTATTCAAGCTGTGTTGACTAAAAGCAATCCAGGGTGAAACGAAAAAGTGAGCTCCTTTCTCTGGTGATGATGCCGAAATCTATAGGCTACAAAAAAAGTAAAATATAATAAAATAAAAGACAAATTTTAGTTACAAAATTAGTCGTAATTTAAGACTACAACATTACTCAATAAAATAAACAATATTGTATATTTTGAAAATGACAAAAGTTTAGTTACAAAATTGGTTGTAGCCTAAGGCTATAACTTTCCTTAATAAAATTAACATTACTACATATTTTGAAAATCTAATTGTTGAATTGCATGTTCTTTATTCTTTTAATACATATGTCAAATTATGTGTCAATTAGATGTTATTTACTATATATCTATAAGTTTATATTTTATATATAATTTTAAACTACAAAAACTTGCAATCTAAACAATTTATTGATGACATAGCTATTGATCTTTAATTTTCTAGAAATTTTGCAAGCATGAAAGATATAAGAAGAAAATGTAATCTAATGGTGGATTTGTCAAAATTCACCCTCAATAAAAAGATATTGAGTAAAGTTGTAACCTTAGGCTACAACTAATTTTGTAACTAAACTTTGTCATTTTGAAAATCTAACCGTTGAATTGCTTCTTATTTACATTAATACACATGTCAAATTTTGTGTCAATCAGATATTATTTACTATATGATCTATAAGCTTATATATCATGCATAATTTTAAATTACAAAAACTTGTAATTTAAATAATTTATTGATGACATAGCTTTTGATTTTTAATTTTCTAGAAATTTTGCAAACGTGAAGGATATAAGAAGAAAATATAATCCAATAGTAGATTTGTTAAAATGCACCTCAGATAAAAAATATTGAATAAGGTTGTAGTTTAAGGCTACAACCAATTTTATAGCTAAACTTTGTCCTAAAATCTATTAGCTTGCTACGAGAAAAATTGAACATTTTGATTAGCGAGGAGGCTCGGTAGATGCTTTGCAAAATATTAGTCAAAGAATTTTCAGTTTAGACTTTAGACTCAATCTTTTTGAAGAAAGGATTGGTTTGGGATCGTAGGATCTTGTGATTTTATCGATCCCAAACCATCCTACAAGCAATTCTAAGTTTTATACCATTCTAATTCGATCCTAATTGTTTTGAGGAAGTAGGATAGTTCAATTCAAAATTTTAACAATCTTAGATATGAATGGCTACTGGTATGGTCCAATTCAAATAAAGTAGTTGCTTCTGAATTCTGATGAATATGCTCACCTTTGAGCCAATTTTTTCTGCCTCTAGCATAATTGGTGATGTCAAATAGGAAGTTCCATATTTCATTTTCTTGCTTGTTATGTAGAATTTGACCAAGTTCGCTGCTTTTGATTAGTATCTTTCTTTTTTTTTTTAAATTTATTATTATTATTTTTTACATTAAATACGTGTAAACTGGTTCCCGTTAGATTCAAATTAAAGATATTAAGTTGGGTTTGACACATCAAACCTGTTTAATTGAATGTCAATTTTACCAATTTATCCATAATTTTTAATTATATTTTAATTATTGATGACTTTTTTGGTATCTAGTTATATATTAATATATACTAGTAAGTTGTTCGTACTATGCACGGATAATACTGTAATGTTTTATATAAGATGATTTTGGAAAATGTTGTACATATATCATAGTATAATTGTCATAAAACTTTGTTAGTAATGAGTTCATCATAAGAAGTAACTATTATTAATTGCACACATTTCAAGCTACAAAATGATGAAATAAAGCTGAAAAAAAAAAAAAAACAAACAAACAAACCTTAATGAACCAAACGTTAAAATCCTCTATCCATACGTTATTGAAATTCATAGAAAAGAAAGCACACAACATATAGATCATTATACAGTCACCATTAAACCAAAACTTAAAAAAAAAAAAAAAAAAAAAAAACGTTTAACCAAAACTCAATTTACTATAGGAAAAAAGTCAATATGTATTTCTTTATTGAAATATCAAGAGACTCACTCAAGAAAGAAGCTTGGAGTCTAAAGAATGCTGATTGAATAGTTGTGTTGTTTTTCTCTGCAAATTCAATTGCCATTGACTAAATCCCCTCTAACCAAGACGATACCTGCTTGAACCCTATAATCCGAATTTAAGATTTACAGTAGGTTTAGTTTTTGTTTATTTTGAAAAGACCGATCTACTCAAGCCATATGCTAAGATTAAACAAACTTGAAAAGGACATTGACAATGAAACTTTTACACTAAAATAAACAATTATCGACTTCTCAGTTCTAGACTTCTGGCATCTTTTGGAAATCATTAAATAGAATAACACAACCTATGAAAGAAAATATCAAAACAAAGAATCTCACCATCTTAACCCTACTGATTGTAAGTGAAGAACTTACTTTTTGAAAGTAGCAAAAGATAGCTTGAACTCATACATATCATGGCCACTTAATGTGTGATGGACAGCCACTACTAGCTACAACAAAAGATTACAAGAGCAACATGTTTCTTCTGTTGGCCAGGTGTTTTAAAAAATTGTGAGCATGGAAACAAAATTTGAGAATAGCAATAGTTCAGAAATTTAACTATCAAAGGGGTTTTTTTTAGAGAAAGAAAGAGAATGGAGACATAAATTCGAAGTTGAGAGGGGAAGGCAAAGCGTGAGAGAGAGGTTGGGGAGTCAAAGGTTTAGGAAATACTACATTAATCATTATAACAGAATGTTGATAAGGTACGTTATGTGCAAACAAAAAGGCAAAAACTAAAACATCATTTTGGAGGAAAGCTGTGATTAATGCATCTACACAATTACAAAGGCAGAAACTTTTTTAAATAACCAACGAAAAAACTTGCCTTACCAAAAAAAAAAAATATATTAATAGACGAGGGAGACTTTGTTTATGAGATGTGAGTATGTAACTATATCACCATAAAATAGTAATGATTCTCATAGAATAAAATAAAATAATAATGATTATAGTAAATAAAGGATATGGATTTGTGTAATTGAGGCACCAGAAATGCTAAAAGACTATCTATCTCGATCTCATTAGTTATTAGTCCCTTTAAATAAATAAAAAACTAAAATAGCTGGTATACTAAAAGACATGAAGAAGAGAGAGTCGTGGTGTAAACTTAGGCAATTAATGGGAGAGTTTGATGATTGTAGAGAAACTTCTTAGGAGGTGCCACTTGGCAAAAGCATAGATTCTCACACAATAAAGTCTCTGCTTTTATATATATTGACTCTATAAAATATGAGAATTGTTAATAGGTGTGGTGGGCTCTTTGTGATTTTGGGCTGGACTACCTCCTGCTGTACTGAGGCCCAAATATTCTAGATAGGAGAGTTGGGACCGGTCCAGTTGCAACTCACCTTGGCTCAGCTTGTGCACAAACTATGCCCTGTTTGCCGAAGTTTTGGTCACATGCTCCTGGCAGGCGAAACTATTACAGAAGATTCATGGCAGATAGACAGTATGGTAATAAAGACAGTACGTTTCCCACTGGGTAAAAGAAGTAAGGAACTCTTAATTAAAATGAAAGAGATGCAAGGAAAAACATTACAAGTGAAATTACAAAGGCATGAAAGGAAATAATCTTGACAAAAACGGCGAAATCAAAGAAGAAAATGTTAGTTTGCCGTGTTCAATTGTGTTACGGGACTAAGGCCAAGGAGGGAACCACTCCTCAACGTGGATAACCTCGTCTGCTATAGAAATTATCCACTTTGAGGGAACGGGCTTGAGTGGCTTGTGCCCAAGTAAATCATTTTTCCCTAATAGAGGGTAGGCTTTTAGAGGGAGAGAAGGGATTAGTCTATTGGTGCATGCCTGCCATTCCTCACTCCCAATTTCTTCTCTTTCTTTTTTCTCTCTGTTTTTGTTACTTTAATTCTTTCCCTCTTGTAGTTTTATGGTGAAGGCGGTGTTGTGATTCTTTCTTAGTGATTGTTACTATTGCGATCTCCCCCCCTCTCCACTGTGCACGGCAAGGACCCTTTATATACTGCCTGCCATGACTGGTTTTTTACCATTTTAGCCTTTAACCATTTTTGTCTGATTTAGGGTGTTCCTCCCGACCACCCACTGGTTTGTCAGTTGTCTAGCCACCACTACTTACCTGTGCTAGCTATGCCACTCCCCATTACCAGACAAAAAGGCTATTTTGTTTGCTTGCTCACCGTGACATTCCTATCCACCATAATATAGGTGTTCTCTCTTGCTATCCCTCATGGCATGCACCTAGTGGTTCCAACTCATCTTTGCCTCTTTTGGGTGGTAAGTCATCCCAACAGGATATTACCCCTAAAAGAATCTGAGCAAGAACCCCAGAATATGCTCTCCCTTTTCCCCACCGCCAGACCACACCCTCTCTTACCTCTGGCTCATGACCCACCACTCCTGTATTGGTTGGGTACAGGTTGGTAGTGCCTGGGCCTTGCGCGTGCTCCACTTCCTGTGTACGTTGAAAGCTTGTCTGTTGCTCATGCGTTTGCCATGGTCTGAAGGCTCATCTGTGCATTCTGCCGCTCATCCTTGACCTCTTATGGCGTGAACTGTTTTCTGATCTTTCATTCCTTGTTGGCTTCCTCCTTTCAAGGGCTGGGCCTTGCTTGATCATGGGCTTTTCCCCTTTTAGCCCATTCTTCGCTTCTGTCGTAGTCTTGTTGCCATTCCTGCCATACCACTCTGCCATTCTTACAGTAGCGTTATTTGACCCTTGCTTGCTGGGCCTCTTTGTGCCTGCTGCTTGTTCTTCTCTCAATGACTCAGCATGGTCATTGGATTCATACTCATGCTACTTTGGGCTTTCTTAACCCATTACGTTACTTGTGGGCTCCTTTGTCCCATTTCTTTCTTCTTGAGCATCCTTGGCCCATTTGCTTTCCTTGGGCATCCTTGGCCAATTTTCTAACTCTGCATTCCATGGGCTTTTACTAACTCTTTTGGGTTTTCCCGGCTAAATTACTTTATTCTTCATCCTTGGGGCTCATGAGCTTTCCATTAACCCCTTACTTTCTTGCTTCACTACCTTGAGCCTGTTGTGGCCCATTCTTACTTTTCTACAATCTCATAATTAGGGGTGTGCGCGGTTCGGTCGGCTCGATTTTTTCTCAAATTTGTTACCAAACCGATAGGGATCGGTTTTCTCATAATTAAAACCAATGCATACCGCTTATGGTCGGTTTTCCGACCTATAGCGGTGCGGTTTTTTGCGGTCGGTTTAATCGGTTTGGTCAGTTTGAAACATTAAAAAATTTATTTGTTTTTTTTATTAACAAATAGAATTTGTTTTTTGATTAACAAATAGAATTTTTAATGGTCAGTTTAATGTTTTTTGATTAACAAATAGAATTTTTAATGGTCGGTTTAATGTTTTTTTATTAACAAATAGAACGTTTTGATTAACAAATAGAATTCTATTTGTCTCCCCTCCCTAACAATCAAAATGCAGGGAAAAAAAAAGTTAGTAGACTTAAACTTATAATTGATTTGATTAACAATTAAAGTGTTAATTTTGGTGGGTTTCTAATCTACTTAAAGGCTACTACAAACTTCATAACTCAATTAAATTTTTATCTTAACTCCATCTCAGCCATTACTAATACAACTCCAAATATATTCTAGCTTTGAGAGTAAAAGAAAGAGAAAAACCAGCCATTATTAAAGATCTGGGTTTCATTTGTTCAAACTTTGTTGTATCACAGACTCACAAACAGAGAGAGAGAGAGAGAGAGAGGGAGTGAGTTACCGGCGGACGGCGGTAGGCGTCTAGGCCGTAGCTGGCCTGGTCGTGACTTGTGAATGGTGAGCCTGCCGAGCTGCAAGAGGCGACTCACAATTAGTGGTTCCACAAACTCAGGTGAGAGCGAGAGATACTGAGATAGAGCGTCGGTCTAAGAGAGTTGAATGGCTAAGAAAAATGCTATTTATACTAGGCAGAAATCAGCAACCCTAGCTCAAAACAACGCCGTTTTGATATATTTTGTTTTTTAATTACTAAATGAAACGAATCATTTTTGCAATGAGGTAACCAACTATGAAGAAAACACTCAGATTCTCAGAACGATACAAAATATCACTATATCGGTCGGTTCGGTAACCAACTCGGTTTGGAGTTGTAGTTCCGATGGCAGCACCGCACCAGCGTCGGAGCGAAATTCTCCATCCGATCGCCGGCCTCGACTCAGTCGGTCGGTGACAGAGGCGGTACGGTTGGGTCGGCACCAGTCGGTTGGGTCGGCTCCGGTATCACTCTGCTCACCCCTACTCATAATACCCATGGATTTACTACTCTCTCTAGGCTCTTCTAGGCCCATTTGCTTTCCTCAGGGCCCATTTATTTGCTTTGTGGGCCTATAATCCATTATTTCTGCCATTCAGGCTTAATGGGTTTTTTCTTCTATCAATCCCCTAATTTTACTCTACCCATATTGTGGGGCTTCTTCCTGCTGCTGGGCTTCCAAAAACGAGCATCAACAATAGGTTATCCATGCTAGCTAGGTAAACATGTAAACTTGACTACATGACCTATTTATTAAATGGGTTATGTCAGGTCATACCAACCCTAATACAAGTTTATTAAATGAGTTATGTGAATCGTATCGTGTCAACTTATTTAATAAACAGGTCATGTTATGGTTGAAAGATCGTGACTCGATTAGTAAACATGTTGTGTTTGTGTAGATTTATATGATTGGATACTTATGAGTTAACATGACATGAACACGACATGACAGCACAAATGATCACCCCTAGAATTGAATGTTGTTTTCTTTTGATTGTATGAGGAGCTTGCAGACAAGTGGCTTCAATGCCTTGAGATTTTTTTTTTTTGTTTTTTTTTTTTTTTTTGAGAAACAAACGCACCCACAAGGGAAAGAGAAATTAGGTCTAAAATAAAGGCACATCACAAACTCCACTTAAAAGTCATGATAACTGGCTTCTATAATGCTCTCTTATAATATGTCTTGGGATTGGGCTTATAATATATGTATATTGTATAGTGTATACCCATTGTGGTTTTCTTTTGTTTTAAATCTAAAGATTTTTAATAGTGTAGAGCCATTCAATCTTTTAGAGAGGGAGAAGAGAGTGACAAAAGGCATCCAATGTTAAAGAAACTGGATGGAAACAACAGAGAAGAAAAGAATCTCTGAGTGTAATTTTTTGATGTAGGCCATATTTCTTCGAAGTCATGGTCCATTGAAGTTGAACCCAAATGAAACCCATCATTTACAAAGAATAAGACAAAACGCATATCTGGCCTTCCCAAGGCTAAGTCGGTACATTTGTTGTATCCATTGGAAGCATCACTTGTTTTTCTCCTCAAGAAAATAGAAGGAGATCTATAGGCAATGAACAGTAAGGTCTAAGGGCTTCAGTTTATGATAATTACTAGTGCTAAAGCTATGCCACCATAGCCTAGTGAACATTGATAAAAAAAAATTTAATTGGCATTTATTGAACAGTCATTTATGCATAAATAAAAAAAGATAAAT
>JARYZH020001257.1:0-34864 GCA_030021035.2 Notholithocarpus densiflorus
TTTGATGGGGTTGTTTGTTGAGGAAGATCGGTTAAGGAAGATAGAGGTATTTGGAAAAATAATAAAAAATTAATAAAGAAATAGTATTTTAATAAAGAGCCAGTATAGTAGTTAAGTGTTGTTCCTTAGGTTTCCTTTTTAAGATTCTGTCATGTGGATTTTTGCTCATGAGATGGAAGTGTATGTTTTAGTTAAGTAACCACATAACTGAATTTTAAGAGGGGAACCTATAGAACAGCATCTAAAGTATTGTATTTAAGTTTTGTCCTTTAATAAATGTAGTGTAAAATAGATAATCTGATGTAGAAATTTTTGCAAAGTACTTGTGTAAAATAGAAAAAGTAAGTTGTTATGATAAAATAGATGGAAAATTTTAGATAGACTAATGTGAATGCTCTAATATATAAGCCCATTTGCCCATGTCAAAACTAGCCCGGAATGCTCTAATATATAAGCCCATTTTAAAATACAATTATTTGTCTTATTCTAATGAACCATGTTAGTGTTAAAAGCAGCTACATTTGAAGGTCATCTAGACTCATGGATCCTTATGGTTAGGTGAAATAAATCAATTATTTGATCAAACATGTTTATCAAGAAGGTTAGGTTTGCTAGGATAATATTGATAGGTGGAGTTAGGGACTATTGGTACATTATTGAGGAGTAATTCTTAGGTACTTCCAGAATATAATGAATGATGCTCCCTCTTTTTACATTCATGATGGACTACTATGAATATGAGAGGATGGAGCATCATTTCGCTATACTCCGAGAATACCTAAATACTTTCCATTATTGAAAACCTTCGCCTTAGAAAGGACAAAACTACCACAACCGATTTCAAAGAAATGAAAGAAAAAACTATGTTTTCAGTCTTATCAAAACTTTGCCTTAGAATAAACAAACTGGCCATAGATGATTGAGAAGAAATGAAAGAAAGAAAAATATGTTATCTAGTCTTACCAAATGGGATATTTCCCAAAATCCCATCAACGTGACCTTTAGATCGAAGAAACAATCTAAGTCAGTGGGATAGACTTGCTATTGGCTAATGGCTATGTGGCACAATTTGAAGAAGATGAAATGAGCATTCGCACAGTTTCTAGCCTTAAGTCCATCCAACTGCCAGGAATATTGCTCAACTAGACAAAATAATGGCTTTCATCGAAAAACTACCCAATAATCTTGAAAAACATGAGAGACAATAATGTTGAGGCACCAAAACTTTGTGCTGAAAAAGAAATACAAGTGACAACATATGTAGACTTGATAGTAAAGCCTATACCGTTTGTGGTTGACCCAATTTAGCCTTTTGTAGAGTCACTAATTAATGAGGTGAAAATTCAACAAGAGAGCAAAAATTTAAAGGGTGCACATGATATGAGGGTTGCATTTGATGCCTATGCCACTCATTAGTCATTAACCCTCCATGATGGATGAAGTGGAAAAACTTGATACTATTGTGCTTCCTATATATAGAGAAAGATAAGACTGCATCATTTATCGAGCCATTAATTTTACCATTCCAGACACGTTTAATATGAAGAAATAAAAGACTTCTTTGTTCTTAATGCAGCCATGTCTACTTCAAGAGTAACTACAATTATCAAGTATAAGAGTTCTTATTCGTAAACACTTCAAAACTTTGAGTTTGAGTTTTCTCCAATATGGGGAGTATGATGCAGAAAGCACAACCTACAATATATGCCTAAGAATTCTTCTTTTCTTTTCTTTTTCTTTTTTTTCAAAACCCTAGATGTTAGATCCAATTATTTGAAAATGACATGCTATTTTTCTTTTTCTTTTTTTTATGACATACCGGATGAATTGATAATCATAATATAACATGACGTGAACATTTATATTCCTCAAAAAAAAAAATAATAATAATAATAATAACATGACGTTGGCCACCATATGTTTGAAGATTGATTGCATCAAGCGGAGTGTGTGTCTAACATCTTCCATTTTGTAACTTAATCTCTGATCTTAGATCAATGGCTTTAAGCATGTAATTTTCATCTTTTTTTTTAGAATGTATTAAAGAAAGAAAGATGTATATTTTTCTTAAATTATATCTAGAATCAAAAGTAATGTAATTTTGTTTTTTATATTCAATAAGATATAAATTCAATCTGTGGGGTCAAAGAGTTTGGCCACCCCGACCCACTTTATACTAAGCCCAAGGTCCAAGCCGAGGAAGAAGAAATGTCTGAGGACGAACGAAGAAGGGAAGAGCAGCACGCCATCAAGGGCAGCCTCATAGAGCATCTCAAGAAACAGGACAAGTACAGTGGGTCAGCCATGGGAGCTTGGCAGAGGAGCAATTCAAGGAGAAACTGTCACCTCCACATTAAATGCCCACAACTAACGTTCTGGCCGCATTAATGAGAAAATAACCCCTGAATAGTGCTGCTTTGGTTGCTGCAACTCACAGAAGGTTTGGGACGGCGGCTGATGGGACAAGCACTCAAGTAGTGACCTGCATGATCAACAAATGGAGGGCCAAGATCAACTAAAAGGGGGTATATAATGTAAGAAATCCTCCAGAAAAGGAGATCGAAGGTTGGGAGCAGAAAACACTGTAGCAACTTGTATCATCTTTATAACCTTTGTGACCAAGTATTGAGGAAATAATAAGAACAAGTAGCTCCTCGGACAAGTGCCCAGGACAGAATTTCATACTTAAAACTCATTTTCTTGCTACTTAGTTGACCCATAACCATGTTCATTCGTTGTTATTCTCACTAAAGCCTAGTTCTTAAACACATTCTCTACAAATTTATTATATTGGGCTAGTTTGGCCTAAGTCCACTCATCCAGCAGCAGAAGTGCTCAGACTCAGTCCCTACAATTGGCGCCGTTTGTGGGGAGAACTTATGTCTTAGTGAGGGTAACAATCAAGCATGGTAAGATCAAACCCTCATCAAGCAGGCCCCCACTAGCCTGAACCTGCTGGATCCCTACGACAAGGTAACTTTCCCGATCCTGAGCGTGATCGAAATGAAGAGAATGGAAGGTTTCGAGAGGGAAGTGTGCACACCACTCAAACCAGCAGCAGCCACTCTCGTGTGAGGAGTCACGTGCTCCAGAGACAAAATAATAACCAGCCCATGCAACGAGAAGAAGTCAGGAGCCACGTATCCCAGAGGCGGAATGATAATCAGGCCATGCAACGAGAGATAGACGATTTGAAGAGAAAGCTGCGCCATGCACGACGAAGGCAATCTCATTCCAGCCCTGACATGCCCTCCAGTGATGAAGGCGATGATGACTATAGACAAAGATCGCGAACCCCTCCAAGCAAGACTTTCTCTCACGGAGAAGAACAGTACCGTAGGCGTAAACATAAAAGCCCGCCTCCTAGGGGCTTGGGAAACGACGCCATGAGCAGGGCACTCGATCAACTCTCCAAATCACCTTTCACACGCCGCATAGAAGGGGCTGCACTCCCTCGACGATTCCAGCAGCCAACCTTCACCATTTATAACGGCAACACGGACCCCGTGGAGCACGTGAGCCAGTTTAACCAAAGGATGGCTGTCCATTCTAAAAACGAAGCGCTGATGTGCAAGGTCTTCCCATCTAGCTTGGGGCCAGTGGCGATGAGGTGGTTCAATGGTTTAAAGGCATATTCCGTAGATTCGTATAGGCAACTAACTCAAGCCTTTGGCTCTCGCTTCGTTACAAACAGCAGAGCTCCTCGGCCCTTGAGTGCGTTATTGTCGCTATCCATGGATAATGGGGAAACTTTGAAGGCCTACTCGGATAGATATTGGGAGATGTATAATGAAATGGACGGCAATTGTGACGATGTCGCCCTCAGCACCTTCAAAAATAGTCTCCCAGCTGAGCACGGCTTGAGGAAGTCTCTGACTGGCAAGCCTGCCACCATTGTACGCCAACTGATGGATCGGATCGATAAGTATAAATGAGTAGAGGAAGACCAGCTGCAAGGTAAGGGAAAAGATAAGGCTATCCCTCAGGAGATGAGGGATTTCAAGTCGGACCGATATAACAGCAGCCGCCCGAGGAGAGATTTCGTAGGGCAATCCGGAGCAGCCAGCACACAGACTATCAATACTGTATTCCGAAAACCAGTACATCAGGTGTTGGAGAAAATAAAAAACGAGCCATACTTTAAGTGGCCGAATAAGATGGCGGGAGAGTCCACGAGACGCAATCAGAACTTTTATTGTCAGTACCACCAGGACCACGGACATACCACGGAGAACTGCAGGAACCTCTTAACTATCTGGACTAGTTGGTCCGAGAAGGAAAGCTAAAACACCTTCTGCATCATTCCAGTGGTCATCTAGGCCAGACCCATCAGGAACCCCAAAGAGATACTACCCTAAGGCCACCCTTAGGGACGATCAATGTAATTTTAGCCGCGCCAGGAAGGACAGGCACGCGCCCTTCAAGAGTGTTATCTGTGGCCCAGCTGCCTGCCGAGGAGTCCCAGCCAGATCCAAAGAGGTCTAGAATGAATTCTCGCCTAATCTTGAGTTTCTCAGAAGAAGACAAGATCGGAACCACCCAGCCCCATGATGACGCACTATTAATCATCCTCAGAATCGGAGACTACGATGTGAAAAGAGTGATGGTGGATGGTGGCAGTGCTGCCAAGGTTATGTACCTCGATCTCTACAAGGGGCTGAGATTAAAACCGGAGGATTTGATGCCCTATAGCTCTCCCTTGATGAGTTTCGACGAGAAGCTTGTTATTCCAAAGGGCATGATTAGGCTACCCATCCAAACCGGACCAGAGATAGTGGAGGTGAACTTTATCGTAATAGACACTTACTCTCCATATACAGCCATCGTCGGTAAGCCCTGGCTCCATACCTTGGGGGCTGTTGCTTCCTCCTTACATCAAAAGGTGAAATTCCGATCAGGGGACCAGGTTCTTAAAATCCGTGGTTGCCAATCTACGATAAGGCAGTGTATGGTGGCTGCCATTTCACATCGACTCGATGCGAAACCCTCGGCCTCTGCTGAGATGAACTTATAGCAATCAAAGGACCCGGTGTCGCCCCCTGATACAACCGCTGAGGAGGCAAAAGGAAAAGTTGATTGAGTTCCTCAAAAAAAATATTGATGTATTTGCATGGGATGTCTGCGATGCTCCAGGGATTGATCCAAACTTCATCTGTCACCATCTCAATGTCAACCCATCCGTTATTCCCAAGAAGCAGCCACCTCGGCGCCCATCAAGAGAGCACGCCGATGCGATTAGGGACGAAGTGGTGAAGCTTAAGCATGCGGGGGCTATCAAAGAGGTTTTTTACCCCGAATGGTTGGCCAATACCGTGGTGGTCAGGAAGAAGAGCGGAAAATGGCGGGTTTGTGTAGACTTCACGGACCTAAATAAAGCATGCCCAAAAGACCCATTCCTCATGCCTCGGATAGACCAGCTGGTGGACGTAACAGTGTGCCATCCTCAGATAAGCTTCTTAGATGCTTTCCAAGGCTACCATCAAATACCACTAGCCCTGGAGGATCAAGAGAAGACATCCTTCGTGACACCTATTGGGAACTACCATTACAAGGTAATGCCGTTCGGCCTAAAGAATGCAGGGTCCACTTATCAAAGGATGATGACGAGGATGTTCGAACCGCAGTTAGGCAAGAGCATCGAAATCTATGTTGATGATATGGTGGTAAAGAGTAAAGTGGTGTCCAAGCATTTAGGAGACCTCGGCAATACCTTTAACATCTTAAGGAAGCACAAGCTGCGCTTAAATGCTTCCAAATGCTCATTTGTCGTGGGATCAGGCAAGTTTTTAGGCTACATGATTACTCATAGGGGAATTGAGGTTAATCCTAACCAGATCAAGGCTATTAACGATCTAAAACCACCGCAAAACACCAAGGAGGTCCAAAAGTTTACTGAAATGATCGCAGCCCTGAATCGATTCATTTCCAGGTCGGCAGATAGATGCAGACCATTCTATCTCTTGATCAACAAGTGGAGAGGGTTCGAATGGTCCAAGGACTATATTGTGGCCTTCCAGCAACTCAAGGAATACCTATCCCAGCCACCTATCATGTCCAGTCCTGAGGCCGATGAAGTCCTATACGCATATATTGCCGTGGCCCCTCATGCTGTGAGCTTAGTGCTAATACGAGATGACAATGGCCTTCAAAAGCCAGTCTATTACGTGAGCAAATCGCTACACGAAGCTGAGGTCAGATACTTACCCTTAGAGAAAGCCATACTAGCTGTGGTTCATGCTACACGAAAACTTCCCCATTACTTCCAAGCCCACACAGTGGTTGTTCTAACCCAACTGCCCTTGAAGTCCGTACTTCAGACTGCTGATTACACTGGAAGGATTGCCATATGAAACACAATTCTAGGAGCTTTTGACATCAAGTACATGCCTCGGACCTCCATAAAGGGCCAGGTCCTAGTTGACTTAGTGGCCAAATTTGCTAAACCACCAGTAGAAATAGTAGCCAAGGAGCGAAACATGGATGGAAAATCGGTTGGGGTAGTCTCTATGCCAAGACCCCCATGTTGGAGGGTGCACGTTGATGGTGCAGCAAATCAAAAAAGGTCCAGAGTGGGGCTAGTCCTAATGTCTCCTGAGAAGGCTATCATTGAGAAATCCCTGAGACTTGAGTTCTCGGCCACGAATAACGAAGCCGAGTATGAGGCCTTGTTACAAGGAATGGCCATGGTGCAGAAAATGGGAGGAAAAGCAATAGAGATGTTCTCAGACTCGAGATTGATAGTGGGCCAGATAAAGGGAGAGTTAGAAGCCAGAGATGCGAGGATGCAGGAGTACTTAAGCCAGGTCAAGCACTTGTAGTCAGACTTTGAGCTTTTCAGCTTGTCACACGTCCCCAGAAGTGGAAACACCCATGCAGATTCATTGGCCACGCTTGCTACCTCCTTGACAGGGGGTTTGCCCCGAATCATTCTTGTCGAGCATCTGGATAGAGCAAGCGAGGTGGCAAAAGGCATGGTCCACATCCATGAAGTTAGAGTGGGTCCTAGCTGGATGGACCTTGTAGTGAGGTTCCTCAAAGATGATACCCTACCCGAGGAGAAGTCGGAGGCTGAAAAAATACAAAAAAACGCTTCTTGGTTCTAGTTGTCCGAGGACCACAAATTGTATAAACGCTCCTATTTTGGGCCATATTTACTGTGTATTCACCCCGAAACATCAGAGTTACTGCTTGAAGAGCTGCACGAAGGGGTCTGTGGGAGTCACACAGAGAGAAGATCTTTGTCACACCGAGCCCTTACCTAGGGATATTGGTAGCTAGGGATGCAGAAGGAAGCCCTTGAATATGTTAAGAAATGCGACCAATGCCAAAGGTTTGCCCCAAATATTCATCAGCTAGGAGGAGTACTCAACCCTTTGTCCAGTCCATGGTCGTTCGCCCAGTGGGGCCTGGATATTGTAGGCCTTTTCCCCAAGGCGGCAAGAAATAAGAAATATCTGTTGGTCGGCACAGATTACTTCACCAAATGGGTCGAAGCTGAGCCATTGGCCAACATCAGAGATGCGGATGCTAAGAAATTCATCTGGAGAAACATTGTTACACGATTCAGGGTCCCTCGAACCCTCATTTCAGATAATGGACTCCAATTTAACAGCAAAACTTTCAGAAGATATTGTTGCGAACTGGGGATCACAAATAGGTACTCAACTCTAGCTTACCTTCAGGGAAATGGGCAGGCCGAGACTGTCAACAAGATCATAGTCAATGGGCTTAAGAAAAGACTAGATGAAGCCAAGGGAAGATGGGTAGAGGAGCTGCCACACATCTTATGGACTTACCGGACTACACCACGACAGTTAACAGGGGAGACACCCTTTGCCATGACTTATGGAGCCGAGGCTGTTATCCCTCTAGAGGCAAGCTTCCCGACGCTGAGGACGAGCTCCTTCACTCCAAGCAATAATGATGGACTGCTGGAGAAGAGCCTAGACCTGATCGATGAACGAAGAGAAAAGGCAATAATCCAGTTGGCCTATTATCACCAGAAGCTCAAGCAGGGACATAATGCCAATGTGAAGCTGAGACCGTTAGCACCAGGGGACTTAGTGTTGAGGAAAGTCGTGGGTGCTGCCAAGAAGCCCTCTTGGGAAAAGGTGAGACCCAATTGGGAAGGACCATACCGAATTACTTCAGTAGCAGGAATAGGTGCATACTACTTAGAAGACTTAGATGAAAAAGCTGTACCCCGTTCATGGAATGTAAATAACCTGAAAAGGTATTATTATTAACAAAAGTATTTCCCTAATTCAAATTTTTAGTCTATTGTGATTATATGTCTTGTATTTTGGCAACCGTCTAAGTACTAGACAGAACCAAGGTCTTGCATGGTCCTCGGACTCAAACCATGGGGAAACTAACTACTTCAATGAAGATCTAAGTACTAGACAGAACCAAGGTCTTGCATGGTCCTCGGACTCAAACCTATGGGGAAACTAGTTACTTCCAGAAAAACCTAAGTGTTAGACAGAACCAAGGTCTTGCATGGTCCTCGGACTCAAACCTGTGGGAAAACTAACTACTTCAATGAAGATCTAAGTACTAGACAGAACCAAGGTCTTGCATGGTCCTCGGACTCAAACCTATGGGGAAACTAGTTACTTCTAAAAAAACCTAAGTGTTAGATAGAACCAAGGTCTTGCATGGTCCTCGGACTCAAACCTGTAGGGAAACTAACTACTTCAATGAAGATCTAAGTACTAGACAGAACCAAGGTCTTGCATGGTCCTCGGACTCAAACCTATGGGGAAACTAACTACTTCAATGAAGATCTAAGTACTAGACAAAACCAAGGTCTTGCATGGTCCTCGGACTCAAACCTATGGGGAAACTAGTTACTTCTAGAAAAACCTAAATGTTAGACAGAACCAAGGTCTTGCATGGTCCTCGGACTCAAACCTGTGGGGAAACTAACTACTTCAATGAAGATCTAAGTATTAGATAGAACCAAGGTCTGGCATGGTCCTCGGACTCAAACCTATGGGGAAACTAGTTACTTCCAGAAAAACCTAAGTGTTAGACAGAACCAAGGTCTTGCATGGTCCTCGGACTTAAACCTGTGGGTAAACTAACTACTTCAATGAAGATCTAAGTACTAGACAGAACCAAGATCTTGCATGGTCCTCGGACTCAAACCTATAAGGAAACTAGTTACTTCCAAAAAAAACCTAAGTATTAGACAGAACCAAGATCTTGCATGATCCTCGAACTCAAACCTGTGGGAAAATTAACTACTTCAATGAAGATCTAAGTACTAGACAGAACCAAAGTCTTGCATGGTCCTCGAACTCAAACCTATAGGGAAACTAGTTACTTCCAGAAAAACCTAAGTGTTAGATAGAACCAAGGTCTTACATGGTCCTAGGACTCAAACCTGTGGGGAAACTAACTACTTCAATGAAGATTTAAGTATTAGACAGAACCAAGGTCTTGCATAGTCCTCGGACTCAAACCTATGGGGAAACTAACTACTTCAATGAAGACCTAAGTACTAGACAGAACCAAGGTCTTGCATTGTCCTCGGACTCAAACCTATGGGGAAACTAGTTACTTCCAGAAAAATCTAAGTGTTAGACAGAACCAAAGTCTTGCATGGTCCTCAAACTCAAACCTGTGGGGAAACTAACTACTTCAATGAAGATCTAAGTATTAGACAGAACCAAGGTCTTGCATAGTCCTCAGACTCAAACCTATGGGGAAACTAACTACTTCAATGAAGATCTAAGTACTGGACAGAACCAAGGTCTTGCATGGTCCTCGAACTCAAACCTATGGGGAAACTAACTACTTCAATGAAGATCTAAGTACTGGACAGAACCAAGGTCTTGCATGGTCCTCGGACTCAAACCTATGGGGAAACTAGTTACTTCCAGAAAAACCTAAGTGTTAGACAAAACCAAGGTCTTGCATGGTCCTCGGACTCAAACCTATGGGGAAACTAACTACTTCAATGAAGATCAAGTACTAGACAGAACCAAGGTCTTGCATGATCCTCGGACTCAAACCTATGGAGAAACTAGTTACTTCCAGAAAAATCTAAGTGTTAGACAAAACCAAGGTCTTGCATGGTCCTCGGACTCGAACCTATGGGAAAACTAACTACTATCAACAAAGGCCTGAGCGTTAAAAAGATTCCGAGCGTTGTGTGACTTCTCGGACCACAACCTTTGAGGAAATTAACGAGCTAGAGCATTCATCTGAGTTTCAAATACAGCCAAATGGGAGTCTGGCACCTAAGAACACTTGCCCTATCCTCATTTGATAAAGATGCAAACAAACACAAGCCCATGAGCATCACTTAAGGAACTTTAAGGTACATTGAACGTAATTCCCCCTGCATAGTCAGTAGCTCATTGTTTCCTTGAGGTCAGTGAATTTTTGGAACATACTTCTGAATGCCCTTGCACATTGTGTTGTGGCATTAGATCTTAGGATTTAAAAGTTTGTCTTTATAAGTGCTGCGCTCTTAGCATTTTTTACCCGTTATGATAACCAACTCATGAGGTATAGGATTCATGTTATAAGGTTATTGCCTTTTATAGTCCATTCAGCAAAAGCAAGTCGTAATAATAAAGTGGCTCAATTGTTAATCAAAATCTAAGTGAAAATTATCATTATGGACTTTACATTTTTTGGCTGCTGTTTCAAAAATGGAAAACAAGTTACACTGTTGAGACTACTTAGCTAATAATCGAAGCACAAGTTATATAAATAACAAAACCCATCATTGCGACAATTAACACATGAAAAGGAAATTGCATATATTCAATCCAAGTGTTCCATTACAACAGTTCGAATATCTAAAAAAAAAAAACATAAGGCAAAAGCACAACAAAGGCAGCCTATTTCTTCAACTTGATCTTCTTTCCCTCCTTGGGAGGTTGGTCTGAAGCGGCCTCAGGGTCCTTGGGGCTTTCACCTAGGGGAATAGCCTGTAGAGGCACCACAAGGAGAGCTGTCTCCTCGGCATGAGGGGCCTAGACATCAGTTAAGGGCTTTGCAGCGTCTTGGGGTGCTCCCTAGCTAGGGCCTTTATCTGTTTCGGTTACCCCAGAGGGCTCAGCCTCCTTGGTAGGCTCATCTGGAGGAGTTGAAGCAGGAGCAGCGTTAGGATGGCCTACCTCAACCACCTCGAGAGAAGTACTAGCCTCGGAGCTAGGAGGGCCTGGCTCTCGGATGGCAGGAGGGTAGAATACGTTCTCTACCTTCCAAAGGTCAGATGAAACCTCAACTCCAGCTTGTTTAAGGGCTTCATTCCAAACCTGGGAACAATAGAGCCTACACACCCTAGGTACTTAAGCTTTGAGAGTGGCCTGGGTCTCATCCTTTCCCAAGGCGTAAGCATCCTCCTCGGCTTTCTCCTTGGAGCTCTCGGCCTCTGTCCTGGCGAACTCTGCCTCTACCTTAGCCCTCAAGGCTTCATCCCTGGCCCACTCCGCAGCGTTCCTGGCCCCTTTCGTCTCGGCCAGCTTCTTCTTTAGATCAGAGATTTGCTCCTTGGCAATCTTCAGCTGATCCTCAGTTTCGATTAAGCGCCTCGTCTGGTCCTCGGCCTGTTTTTGAACGCCAGCTAGGCTTGACTCAGTGCTATCTCTAGCCCTTGTCATCTCCTTTAGAGCATCCCTCGCTTTCAAGAGATCGGCCTCGGAGTTTTTAAGGGTTCGCGCAGTGTCCAGGCACTTGTCACGCTCAAGCTCTAAGGCCCTGCCCTGGTCGTTAATTGCCTCTTCCAATCTGTAAATGGCTTGGATGGCCTTCCAATCGGAACAAGCTCACGGTGAGTTGGAAACTAAGGAACAAAAGTCAATGGAGTCGTAAGTGTTAGAAGTCTTACCATGCCCAAGTACCTCTTCATGCTGAGGAAGACCTCCTGCCTCCTCATATTCCCCAACTCGGCCATATCGGCGGTAAGTAGCAGGCACCTCTCCAGTGCATCGGCCACATAGGCACTTTCACCCCCTCGGAAGTCCCTGAGGGAGGTGTTTTCCATCAGAGGCTCCCCATGGAGCATTAGGGCAGGAAGTCAGGCCTAGGGCTCGGACTGTGTGGCGACTTCCCTTTCTTGGCCCTGGTGCCCGACTTTCAGTTATTTTAAAGCTCGTCGGTCTTCATCTTCCTCCTGAGAGGAGCGAGGTTGTCCCCCATCCATGGGCTCTTTACTTTTGGAAGCCCTCTTCCTTTTTGGGTCTGCAGGATCGGGCCGAGGAGGCAGAGTCGGCTGAGGAGGAGGAGGAAGTTTGGGCCGAAGAGATGATGACTTTGACTGGGTGGAGGATGACCTGGTCTGAGTAGGTTGAGACTTGGGAGGAGAAGGAAGCTTGGACTGTGGCCTCCCTAGCGCATCTTTCCCCAGCTGGCCCTTAATCAGGTTAAGTAGGTCGATTAAGGGTTTCTTCTTAAAACCCATCTCGGCCTGAGAAGAAGTCCCTACTGGTAGGAGATCCGCTTCAGTCAAACTGAGGTCACCCAAGTCACCAAAGGGATCCTCGGATAGGTTAACTTGGTCGAATACACCAAAATCGTCCTCGTACTGACCCAACTCAGCGACCGGTTCTTCGCTTTCTACTCTTCCTCCCTCGGCCTCTACAGCTTGATGGGACGAGGAAGGGCCTGCCAACGGAGCGCCTTCTGGGACAGGGGATCCTTCAGGAAGTAAGAATCCGTGTTCTACTACGGTAATTTTGTGAAGCCGAGGATCTTTGGCTCTGATCACGTATTTCGAAGCCGAGAATGATTTCTGGATGGGGTCGTACCCGAGGATCTTGTGGGCGGCTCTGACTTGGTTGTCAGCTTCGTTCACAAAGACCTCCGCCTTAAGAACGGTTCCCAAATCCTCCCGATTGACCAAGTGAAGGTGTCTCTCAAAGGCGCAGGGATCTACAAAAAGAAGGCATATTCATGTTAGCAATCGAACAAGGCAAGCTATGACAACACAAAGGATTAACCCTCTCCTACTCTGAATACCCCACCTGGTTCCCCCTCCACTGTTGGACAAGGAAGGTCGTCGTGCCACTCCCCTGACACGATGAGAAAGTCCTTATTCAATCCCTTGCTGGATTCGGGGAGGCACTGAATAAGTCGAACCTTATCATCCCTCGCCTTCATATAATAGGACTTACCCCTCAAGTGTTGGAGGTTATAGCACCAGTTTACATCGTGATGGGTTAGCCTCAACCCTATCTTCTCATTTAAGGCGTCCACACAACCCAGGATCCTAAACATGTTGACGGCGCACTAGGTGGGAGCTAATCGGAAATGCCTAAGATAATTTCTCATCACCGGCCCCATAGGGATTCTGATACCACCTTCGATGAAGGCGATTATGGGAATCACTACTTCACCATCTTGCTTCCTAAAATACCACTCTCCTTCTTCACAGTATCTCAAGCCTGCATTACTGGGAATCCTATAATCGGCGATGAATTTCTCCATTGCCTCTTTAGACTCAACCAACTTTTTAAACCTACCCATCCCTAGAAGCGGCTAAAGGACTCAGGGAAGGACGAAAGAAAGAGGGGAATAAGAGAAAAAGAAACTTAGAAGAGAGAAAATATGAGTTAGAGAGAGTAGAAACTTACAGAAATGAGGAAAAGCTCCTCGAACAGGCTTTTTATGCTGAAAAGAAACGCGAGTTGGGCTGGAGATTTGACAGAACTCAGGATACGTGCACAAGAACTCTTGAATGTGGAAGTAAAGAGGCGAATCGGTTCAAATGGGCATTTATACCTTCGATTAAAAATAACCGTGCCGGTTTTCCCGCCCATAAAGTTAAAAAATTTCCACCATTTGATCACCATCACACCGTTGAACGTGGGGAGCACAGAGCCGCCAGAATTTAATGAGGGCGCGCTCCGTATACCGAAGCGTCAGGAATGTGCCTTGGACAAGCGAAAAGGCTCTGGCGCTGATGGAGGACAAGACTTGACAAGCCGTGACAAAGGCCCGAGGACACCAAAATCCTCCTCTCCGTCCGAGGAGCCGGACAGCAGGATTTTGAGGGGCTATTGTGGGGTCAAAGAGTTTGGCCACCTCGGCCCACTTTATACTAAGCCTAAGGCCCAAGTTGAGGAAGAAGAAATGCTTGAGGACAAACGAAGAAGGTCCGAATTGCCAAGAAGCATTGCCAAGGACAATCCTGTCATCAGCGAACCAAAATCATAGAAGGGAAGAGCAGCACGCCATTAAGGGCAGCCTCGTAGAGCATCTCAAAAAACAGGACGAGTACCATGGGTCAGCCATGGGAGCTTGACGGAGGAGCAATTCAAGGAGAAACTGTCACCTCCACATTAAATGTTCACAACTAACGTTCTAGCCGCATTAATGAGGAAATGACTCCTGAACAGTGCTGCTTTAGTTGCTGCAACTCACAGAAGGTTTGGGACGGCGGCTGATGAGACAAGCACTCAAATAGTGACCTGCATGATCAACAAATAGAGGGCTAGGATCAACTAAAAGGGAGTATATAATGTAAGGAATCCTCCAGAAAAGGGGATCAGAAGTTGAGAGCAGAAAACACTGTAGCAACTTGTAGCAACTTGTATCATCTTTATAACTTTTGTGACCAAGCATTGAGGAAATAATAAGAATAAGTAGCTCCTCGGACAAGTGCCCAGGACGGAATTTCATACTTAAAACTCATTTTCTTACTACTTAGTTGACCCATAACCATGTTCATTCGTTGTTATCCTCACTAAAACCTAGTTTTTAAACTCATTCTCTACAAATTTATTATATTTGGCTAGTTGGGCCTGAGTCCACTCATCCAGCAGCAGAAATGCTCCGACCCAGTCCCTACACAATCAATGAAATTATGTATTTTTTTAATTATTATTATGTTTTTCTTTTCTTTTCTTTTTTCCATTGATTAACTCCAAATATACAATCATTAATTTACGCTTCGTTTGAGAGTTCATAAGGGAATGGAATGTAATAAAAATAAATAGAATGTATTTAAGTAAAAAGTAATTAACATAATCTCATCAATTCACGTAAGTTTGATCCAAATCAAACCCTGAAGTCGCAATACCAAAAAAATAATGAAATCGTTCTTAAGATATTCACAAACTTTGTCACCCTCGTATACTTTATGTTAGATTTATATAAGGTCATATCATATATGTATATTGACAATATATATATCATATTTGTATAACGTCACATTAGCATTGAATACGTTTTTTTGATGAACATTAGCGTTGAATACGCGTTCGGTTATGTAAGCAATTGCTTTATCAACAACAAATCAATAGAATAGAAAGGTTAGCAAAAAATCACCGCACATCTTTGGTGCGATGGTCATTCTACAAGTATAAGTGCTTGTAGAGTGTGGGGAGTAAGGGCCGGGATTCAAGTCTCCAGGAGGGAGTTTCACACACATATACACTTAGATTATTCTAGAATAGAATTCTATCTTGTATAAAAAAAAAAAAAGGTTAGCCAAAAAAAAAAAAAATCAATAGAATAGAAAACTTTAAAAGGATTAACTTGTAATTTTATTTTAAATTTTGGGGGTGAAAATCAAAATTTAAAAACATAAAGTGTATTAGTAAAAAAAAAAAAAAAAACAAAACAAAACAAAAACAAAAACAAAAATGGAAAGAAAGAAAGAAGAAGCGGAAGTGAGCGTTACTTTTACGTGTTGGGGTGGAATAAATAAAGAAAAGGAAATCCTTTTATTCTTTTGACTTTGAGGCGAAGGAAGCGATTACATTGGACAACCGAGTAGCGTAGAATCGCCCCCTCTTCCTCCTCCCTCCCTCTCCTTGTCTCCTCTACCTTTCTCCTTCATTCTAAAATGGGGACTAGTAGTGGGGCCCTCTCTCTTCAATTCTTTCTTTGATTTTTCCAAACAAATTTGATATACACAGTTGCAGAGCAGAGTAAGAAAGATCAAAGCAGAATGGGATTGCTGTCGAATAAGATCGAGAGGGAGAATCTAAAACCTGGAGATCATATCTACTCTTGGAGACACGCCTATATCTATGCCCACCACGGTGCCTTTTCTATTTCCTTCCTCTTTTTTAGTTCTCTCTCTATCTCTATCTCTATCATTACTATGATCTAGTAGTAATTTTTCTTGCATTTGCTTCAATACCCATATACATAATAGGATCAGTTTTGTTGTCTTTTTGTTTATTTTTGTGCTAACAAACATCATTATATTTTTTCTCATCTTTCCCGTTTGATTTGTGTGCATGTGGACATATTAGTTCACAACCCCACCTCACAAATTTTGATGGGATTTTAGTTTACTATTTTTTGAAGCTGGGCTTGTGGGACCCAAATCTTCATTTTTTCAGGAAAGAACAAAAAAACATAACTATTTTAAGATTAAGGAACATATATCTGGCTCCATTCAATTAGGTGTTATATGTTCAATGTGTTCTGTCTTTTTCACTTGGAAGTGCTGTTGTGTTGTGTATCTTTGAATGGGTATTGGAGGCTCTTCGAGTTGGCCCTCAAATTAATATTTTCGTTGGATTATAGACTTATAGCTGAACTATTGGGGGTTGATTTCGATGTTGAATTCCTAATCGATGCTTAATTACCTTTATCTAGTTATACTAACAGTTCAAGGTTCTTTGTGTTTGATTGAATGAACGTGATTGCCTTTTTTTGGAAATTGTTTTCTACAGCAGAATTGATTTTTAGTTTGCTTGATGTATGTGTTGTACAATTTTAGTAATTTCAACTTTCAAGTAAAAACAACTAAGATACTTTCCTCCTTCCTGAAGTTGACTTGTTACAAGTTGTTTGACTAATGGTTATTAAATTCACAATTTACTATCAGTTTAAACTTTTGGATTAAGTGGTACTTTAGATCAGAGCAAATTGTTTTGAGTTCAAACCCTATCTCCACTCTACCTACCCTTTAAAATTAAAAAATCCCACATGTTGGATCACACTTATTGAGGGAGAGTTTGGGCCGCACATGTGAGGAGGGTGTTAGACTAATGGTTAAGTAATTAAATTCACTGTTTCCTATCAGCTTCAAGTTTTGGGTTAAGTGGTAATTTATCACAAGTTAATATATGTAGATTAGAATATCCAATGATCAGTATCATCATACTGATATCTACTTTGATGGGGATGAGTTCAACATATGCAAGACTAGCTCTTTCTCAGTTCGTTGTTTGTTGACATTGTAATTTTTTGATAAATTGATTAGAAAGGGAGTAATAATGCTTTGCTTGAACAATGCCCCATATGCCTTTCCAAGCAAAATAATTTGTGTTAAGAATTAGATGTAGAATGGTAATCTAGGGAGTATAAAGATTGATAGTAAGCAGATACACTGACATGTTTGAAATTGATAAGAAAGAGAGTTAGGTTTTACAAGAAAAATACCCATTATGCTTTATCAGCGGCTTTATGTGTGTCATGCAGATGGGGAGGTTGGGCTAGGGGATACAAATGATTGGAGCAAGAAAATATGTTCCATTGCCCTTTTTTTCTTTAAGCCTAATAGTTCTTACTAATAAGATTGGAGGGTAGTGATTCTTCTGGGAGATTTATGTTAATGAGGTTGACAATTACTCCTTTTTTCCCCCCAATAAACTGTATAAAAACATGAGACTTTAGGTCAGTTTTTCTTATGCCATATAATGCATGGCTATTAAACAGTAACATGTTCATTTATTGACTATAACTAAGAATTTGAGGTTGTAGATTGTAAAATTTGGAAGAGTTCAAGAAGCAACCTTTTTTATGATAACCTGCTGTAGCACCCATAATTATGAGTGGGTGAAAGATTCTGCCCCTAAGTCTCATTTTTCTTTTCCCAATTCTGTGGATTCTTTTCATTTTGATTTCTATTCTTAGATTTGGTTCTCTTTCATGCTTGTGTATTGTTATTGCATCCCTGAGCCTCTACATAAAAGGTGATTTCACTGGCAGAGGCCAATAACTAAAGGATTTAGTGATAAATATTCTCCAAGTAAGTTCCACAAAACATGGTTCAGAGTTGCTGCAGTTGCAAGCTTCTAAAACAAAAGCTTCAAAAACAAAAGCTTGCTTTTGAATTCTATACTAAGAAGCACAAACACGTTAAACAACCCCCCCCCCCCCCCCCCCAAAAATGTTGAGGGCACTCCTGCATGCATATCCTCATTATGTTGGGAGAAAAACATGAGTCTCCAAGTGACAATTTTTCAATGAAAGTTGGGGACAAACCACATATTAGACCAAGTAAAATGGCTGGTATAGAATTACACTTATAGCCAGTTTATATTCCTTTTATTTTTTAGCTTTTACATCTTAATTTTTTTTTTTTTTTCACTTATTAACTTCTTAAAAGTTCACTCTATTAGATATAATGAGGATCTTTCTTGGTTTTGTATACGAATCTTAAACTTGATTGGTAGTATGACTTTGCCAACCTTTCTACTCTTTTACAACAGGGATATATGTTGGTGAGGGAAATGTTATCCATTTTACTCGGGGAGGAGGCCAGGAAATTGGAATAGGAAATTTTTTAGACCGCATCATTGTGAGCTCATCACCTTCTCGTCCTTCAGACAATCCATGCCCAAGATGTGGTGATCAATCAAGGCTTGATGGAGTCATCTCTTCCTGTATGGATTGTTTCCTTTCCAGAGGAGAACTCTACATCTTTGAGTATAGTGTCTCCCCAGCTCTCTTTATTGCCAAAGCTCGTGGAGGTACCTGCACTCTTGCTTCTTCTGACTCACCTGAAGAAGTTATTCACCGTGCTTCTTATCTCCTCCAGAATGGTTTTGGTTGCTATGATATTTTCAGGAACAACTGTGAAGACTTTGCAATATACTGCAAAACAGGCCTGCTTGTGTATACTGCCATTAGTGTGGGCCGGAGTGGGCAGGCAGCATCCATTCTTGCTGCTGCTAGTGCTATCCTTTCTTCGCCACTTCGATTTCTGACTACCAGTTTTGGTGGTCTGGCAGCTGTAGGTTATGGCATGTATTGTTTCAGCCGTTTGGTTTCTGATATGGGAGTACGGCGTGATGTCAAAAAAGTTCCAGTGGAGATACTTGTTTCCCGCGCTGTCTCAGATGAGTCAGAGGCTGTAACTGAGATGGCCAAGGCAGACTAGTCTTTTGACATGGGCAGGTGTTATATCTGTGGTTTGCAGGAATTTGGTTATTATGGTGGCAATTTAGGACAGTTTGCTTTTGCTAGCCATTGTTTACTCTTGTAATTATGAATGTGTAAACTGGTTCTCCATTTAAACAATTGATTATTTTTAATTATACAATATATTCAATTTTATGTGGTATGTAATTTGGTTTGCCTCTTTAACGACTTATTTGATGTTTTTCTCATGTGTTCGTCTGTTAAGATCCACAATATATTCAATTTTATATGGTATGTAATTTAGTTTACCTCTTTTACTTTCAATTTTGCTGCTAGCAGCTCTGCAGTTTCTATGCATCCTTCTCTTCCCATCTGGGGTTTCATATGGGTAAAGATGATTTATTTTTCAAGCAAAATCTAACGCGGAACAACAAAACCCAGTTATAAAAGAAATTTTTCTCTAATGTTGGTCCACAAGTAATAATTTACTTATCAAAAAAAAAAAAATCATGCAAAGAGAGAGAGCAACTTGTTTTGCTGCTTGTATCTTCAGCTTGAGGATTACAGATAGTGGGTTGATTCTTGAGTGCACGGTAAAAAATGTATCACCCAATCAACTTGAGCTTGTGCGTATGGCAGCTTTGGAACAAACTTTTATTTACTTAAAGCCTTAAAGGTAAGACAAAGTAGCTTTTATTATGTAGTGAATTCATAAATTGTATGAAGGTGTAATGTTTACTGGAAAGAATATACCATTTGACATGCCCATCACAAAAAGTTTTTGAAGGGTTGAAACTTGAAACCTTCCATGCTGAGACAAATTTAAGCTAGTTTGGTAGTGCTGTCTAACACGGATCTCAAATCTCATCTCTCAAAGCTCTTTCGACCAATTGGTTCTATAATTTTACTGACATCGCTAGAGAAATATCTGGAATGTCTTATCCTTCGCCATCCACAGACAATTTGAGGTCATATAGATCGAGAATGAACTCGTTGGGCTTGTTTAAGACATTTCATATTCTTGATTTTTGACACTTCTAAACACTTATTAATCTAACAAAGTTTTATCCATTAAATTGGTAAGGACATTTGAGGTGTCCACGGGTCGATCTGGGTCAGGTTTGTGCCCAACTCAGAACCAACCCGACGGAATTGGGTAGAGCAAAATCTCACCTGCCGCCGACCGCCGGAGTAGACAGTTCGGGCGGATCAGACCTTCAACGGGTGGCGGACGGGTCGGTCAACGTCATAGATCTGAGAAAACGGTAAGGAAACTGCGAGAAAACGGTGAGAAAAACTCAAATCCAGCGAAAATCTCATCGGAATCTATGAGATTTCACCAGATCCAGCGGAAATCTCACCGAATTCGATGAGATTTTGCCAAATCTAGTCAAAATCTCACTGGATCTACTTG
The DNA here is from genome assembly GCA_030021035.2 of Notholithocarpus densiflorus. Lineage (NCBI taxonomy): Eukaryota > Viridiplantae > Streptophyta > Magnoliopsida > Fagales > Fagaceae > Notholithocarpus > Notholithocarpus densiflorus. The sequence goes on from JARYZH020001257.1 coordinate 20,480, forward strand.
AAATATTGCTAGAATCTAGGTTTTTTCGCCGAGATCTGGAAAATTTTCACTGAAATCTAGGTTTTTTCACCGAAATCTAGAAATTTTTCGTCAAAATCTGGGTTTTTGTCGGACGGTTTAGGTTTTTCGGGTTTTGGGGGAGGGAAACCGAAACCAACCCACCAGAGTCGATTTATGGTGGAGAAGACCTACCGCCAACTGCCGGAGTAGTCGGGTCAATCAGTGTCAAATCGGATCCGGTCGGTTTCTTCGAGTGGGTTGGGTCTTCGAATGGGTTTGGGCAGCCTTAGCTACATATGATATCTTTTCGATCACTAAGAAAATCAACTAAATTAAAAGGAATAAATTATGAAAATAACAAAGTTGGGCGTGTTAGAAAATTATTGAATACTCTGGGAGTACCATAAATGCGTACTCCCCCCTCTCACATGAATTGTGAGTTCCACCATAAATTTAATTAGAGAGACCCACAGTTATGTGAAAGGGAGAAGTACGCATTTATGGTACTCTAAGAGTATCCAATAATTACCCTAGCATGTTTGTCAGCTAAGCAACAAGACTGGTCTTGCCCATCAAATGAAAGGCTTGAGATTTGATATTATAGATAGAACAAAATAGAATATTGAAAAAGGGTGCTTTAGACATTCATGGCCCTACATAAGTACATGAATCAATGCAAACATGGCATTACGCAAATGGAGATGACAACAAAATCACAACAACAATAATAATAATAATAACAACATTATCTCACAATACTAATATCATAAAATTAATGGTGCTACATGAGTACTTAAGTAGAATTCCGTCAAAACTTAATAAATAGTAGAGTAAAATAGAGGAAAGGGAAAAATAAAATAACAAGCAAGACATTATGTAAATTGATATGGTATAATAAATAAAGTTCGGTATAATATTATGTAAAGTGGTGTGCTATAATAAAATAATAGGCAAGACATTATGTTGGGTATATTGTAATGACATGATCGAGTCTAGTTTTAGCTTCTACATTTTACAACCACCTCATCCCAACCACAAGACTGTCTAGACAAACAGTCATTAAGGAATGCGGCATGTGTACAAGTAGGGACGGAACTACTCAATGAGTTGTGGGGGTCATGACCTCCCCAAAATTTTCAATAATTAAAAAATTACCCTCAAATTTAGTTAAAATTTTCAAAAATATATGTATGGCCCCCCAAAATTTTCACATAATTTTTAAGTAGTACTCTTAAATTGGATAAATTTTAAGTTTGTTATTACTTTGGCCCCCTCACTCTTAAAATTCTAGTTCCGCCCGTGTACGAGAGAGAGAGAGAGAGAGAGAGAGAGAGAGAGAGAGAGAGAGAATTATTGAAACGGTTCCTCAATGTTAACTTCTTTTGAAATAATCTTTGCAAGCCCTATCAACAGATTAGACAGAAAATTGTCTCACATGGATTCCGTATAAATACATATAAAAACACATATACAGCAACAATAGGAAGTAGGAACCGTGAAATTACAAGAGTTGACAACACAGTTTTCTTAATTGACACAGATATGAAAGATGTTTAAACACCACTTGCCTAAGCAATTTTCTCTCGCGTGAGATATGAAAGATGTTCGTCGTGTCAAAAGATCTCCATCTAGTTTGGCCAGAAACCACCTCCATCAGGCTTCTTTACAAGAATCTGATTGTATTCTGGTCTTGATGTCTGCAATTGATTTTATCAATTTTTAGAATTAATCAAAAAGCAAAGTAAAAGACAAGAGAGTGGGAGAAGGGGCAGAAAGGGGGGAAGTAGATAACATAAGCTTTCACCAGGAATTTCATCACACAAGAAATGTCAGTCATGAATTAAAACATCAAGATAATGAAAGCAGGTGAGAAATGGAAAGAGGAGGATTCACATTTCAAGGGTAACCCTTCTTAAGATACCCATGTATGATCATTTTCTTCTTAAAGGGTGGTTTTAGAACGAAAATAAATCTGCAGGTTCAGCAATATAGTTTGGATATGTCAATAAAGCTAGCACTATGATAAATCCTTCCTAGTTCTTTTCAGTTGAAAATGACATCCCACTATTAAGGAAAATAGTAATCATAATCATATCTCCTTGAATTTTAAAAATGGTGGTTGAGATATTTTTACATGCTTTGTGACTGGATGACCACACTATGTGGCCATTCCTTCTCTAATTTTCTTGAGGTCCTAGATTGTTGTACTTTTGTAGATTTCTCACTTTTAAGTACACCTCCCCTCCCCTGTACTTTTTTTGTAGTCTTAATAAAAATAGTTACTTACTTATCAAAAAAGAAATGGTGGTTGAGATATTTTTAACAAGGTAACTATGAACTAATAACTACTAGAAGGAGAAAAAGAGGGAAGAAGAAAAGAATGAGAGTCAGAGGGAAGAAAATTAGGAGAGAGGAAGAGAGACCAACTGAAACTGCTGCCTTTATATGTTTATTATAGATTTTCTCTTTCGCAACACCCAGAAATTTGGTTCATATAAAACATCAAAACAACCTTCCACAGCACCCATACTAGCAAGAATCATGATTTTGCAGCACTAATAACTAGACTAGAGAAATATCACTCAGGTTACCATTTGGATTTGCGGATTAGGAAGCAAGGTATTTTGATTGTGGTCTACGGTATAAATTCTATGAATGAAGGTATAACCATACATTGAGGTTTAAAGTGATAAGGAGCAAAGAGTGTATTCGTTGGAAAAGAGAAACAGAGATGCATACTCCAACAGAATTAAGTTCCATCTAATTTACATGGAATCAACTATACAACATGTGCAAACAAGCTCTAGCTCAAATAGCTCATCCTCCCTTTTAAGAGTAAGATAAAGCATAAGGCCGTGGTTTCAAGACCCACAAGGTGCGTTGTGCATGTGTAATTTTCCCAAAAATAGAATTCACACAACTCGTCCTTCACCAATCCACCCAATAAAAACCAAACCTTAGTTCCAAACTTTTGCGATTGGCTATTGGATCCTGAACTAACTAATCAAGTTTGACCACGTATATTCTTTTTCGTCATTCTATTCTATACAAAGTTATACTCCCTATTACCTCCCTAATTGACATGTCCTTTTTTATTACTTCAATCAACTCACTCCTTCCACCATTCTATTTTATTGGGTGTACTAATGTATTCCTCTATCTTTTCTTTTCTTTTTTCATTCCCTCGACTTGAATCAACTCACTCATCCTCAATGTTGAACATGATCAAATCATCTCAAACAACTTTCCCCTTACCATTTCATCAATAGGGGAAAATTTCCTCACTTTTCACCCTATCTTTGTGTGTGTGTATTTTCACTAATCCATCTAAACATTCACATTTCAACTACACTCATTTATGAACAAGTCACTTCTATATAGCCCATGTCACAACACGTTTTTTTTTTTTTTTAGAAACTCTTAAATTCATAGCAATTGTTTCCCTTTCATTCCATCATTGAACCTACAAACTCACTCATCATCTCATGACCTTGTAATCTCCTAGACCACCTAACATTCTGTACAACTCCATATACAACAACATTGCATTTACAGGATCCTATGTTTCAATAATTTGTTCTATGATACTAAACTTACCTTCAAGCGAACAAAAAAAGATTCATAAACCCAATATTTAAAAAGTTGTGCTCAGATTAACGTGACAACAAATTCAATCAATTTAAATCCAAACTTTAACAAATCTAGATTAAAATTTAATCTGATTCATCCAAAAAACAGACAAGATTATAAAACATTAAAAATTGCAAAGAACATAGAGAGAGAGAGAGAGAGAGAGAGAGACTGACAAGATCTTTGAAGAGGAGAAAAGCGATGAAGAAGAAAAGAAAGAAGAGGATCTCAAACTCAGCGAATCTGACGAAATCGAAGACAGCATTCACCGCACGAGTCATTGCTGACTCCTCCTTGTTCCTCATCGTCCCACCTACTCGCCTCCCCATTTCACCTATGAAACGATGTCGTATGTTGTATGGGTAATGGTTTAAGGACAGAAAGGAAGCTTGCAAATGTTCAATGATCAATCTCAATCCTCTCTTTCTCTTTGATTTGCCTTTTGCCCCCTTTGGCTTGGCTTTGGTGATTGGTGATTGGTTTTGGTGGTCAAAGCTTGCTTCTTTTCAAAATTGTCCCACGCTCCTACAATATGGCCTCACAGGCAATGGTGCTCCTCCTCACATATTATTATTTCCTCCTTAATTATTTGACTTTAACGAATAGGCTTAAATGCCTGGAACTTACATTTTAGCATCATACCTTTTTTGTCCTGAGAGCATTTGTAACAGTGGAGCTAAATAGCTATAATTCTATTTTAGCTCCACCAAAATACCACAAAGGGCCACGCAGCAATGGAGGCATAGCAATAATTTTTAGCTGAACTGCTATAGTGCACATCTATATAGATGTGCACTGTAGCAGTCATCTAAAAAAAAAAAATTTGTTTATTCAGCCCCCGGATTAAAATAATGCTGGGCTATGTTTATTTTTTTCTTTCTTTTATTCTTCATCTCACCGTCCTCTCTCTCACTCTCAAAGCTCCCATCTGTTGAGAAATTTCTCTCCAGCTCTCACCTCTCTCAAAACTCTCCAGCTCTCACCTCTCTTAAAACTCTCAAGCTCACTCTCACCTGAAACTCTCAAGCTCGACCCACCGCCGTCCCAGCCGAAGCTCGACCCACCGTCGATCGCCTCAGACCGAGCCGTCCTAGCCTCCCATCTCTCTTAGATCGCCTCAGACCTCGCCGACCCAGCCGATCCACTTCAGGTCAGTGAATTTTTTCATCTTTTTTTTTTTTTTTTCGATGAATTAGTGAATTTTTTCATTTGGGTGTTCGTTGTTTTGGCTTAATTTTTCTGGGTTTGTATCATCATTTATGGTGTTATTTTGTGGTGAAAATGGTATGTTGTCGGCAAATTTAAAAAAACCTTTGTATACACTTGGTGTTATGTGAAAAATATAGCTATGTGATATGGTGTGTTAGCAGTTGGCACTATGTAGGATTGTTTGCAATGATGTTGAACTGTGTGAGGTATGTGATTTTTGATTTGGCACTATGGGATTTTTTTGCTGTTTTTGCTGGGTATAATGGACAGAATATATTTGTATTGGAATGGATAGAATGTATTTGTATTGGAATGTATTGGGAATTTTCTGTTTGCAGGAATTTGTTGTGTGGTTTTCTTGAAATAGAAGTTCTTGTAGTCTCTGTAATTTGTGCAAGGAAGTTTACACACAAAGAGAAGCACACAAAAAGGGTGACAGCGGCGGTGGCAGCGGCGACGGCGGTGGCAGAGGCGGCGGCGGTAACGGTGACGGGTGAGGTGGTTGTGATTGTTGTTTATTGTATAGAATATATTATTTTATTGTAGTGGATATATTATTTTATTGTAATGGATATATTATTTTATTGTGATGTTTATATTATTTTATTGTGTTAAAAGTTAAAATAGATCCACCGCTGCAGTATGTATATAGGTAAAATAGATAAATTAACTTTTGGTGGAGCTAAAAAGCTAAATTTTTAGCTCCACTACTGTGAATGCTCTTACTTTTCTATTTTATTGTTTTTAGTTCCTAAAATGAAAAATTCATTCCATTTTAGTTCTTATTGTCATCTCATTAACGGACATTATCTACATTGCAAATGAAGTACACTGTGCTATTAAAATAATAATAATAATAATTTTAATTTTAATTAATATTTAAAAAGTCCATGTTAGCATTTAAAACAATAAAAAACACACATTAGGAAAAAAAATTAAAAATTTTGAATTTCTATTTTTATTTTAAATAAAACAAGATAATTAAAATTTTCTTCCCAAAAAATGACTCATATTCCTAGCAAATTAATCCTTATTTTCTTTTTTCTTTGTCTTTCTTGTACTTTCTATATAACCAAACACATCAAAATTTAGATCAATAGTAGTTTAAAAAAAAATTATTAAGTATTTCTTGGCAACCAAATCCAACAAATTGTCATTCACAAACACAAAAAATCCTCACACTCACACGTTCAGAAGAAAAACTTCAACCCCAACACTTCCTTATCAAACCGATTCCCCTACCTTTCCTCAAACTTTCCTCTCTCTCTCTCTCTTCCAAAACTCTCAGATCTCTCTCTAACTCCATGGTCGGCCTCCTTTGCTCATTGCCTCCGCTACCACCACAATCGACGGTGGTTCTTTCTTTTCTTTCTCTGATCGACCCACCCTCTCTATCTCTGGATTTCGCTCAAACCCAGACCCAAATGGCTCAAGCTCATCCTCTCTAAACTTGGAAGCCTTTCTCTCTCTCTCTCTCTCTCTCTCTCTTAGATAAGTAGGTCTCTCTCTCAGATCGGTGGGTCTATCGCTTTCATCTCTCTATCTCTCAACTCAGTGGTGGAGATAGATGGTGGTGTATTCCAATGGTGGGTTTATAGTTTGTGGTTTTTGTTAATCTGGGTTTGTGGTGGATTGGTGTTGTGATTTTGTGGCAAATTTGTGGGTTTATGGGTTGTGATTTCGAAGGTCCAGTTTGAGAATGGTGGGATTTGGAGGATAGTGGAGATCGGTGAGTTTCCAAGTTGGATATAATTTTGTGTTTCGATGGATCGGTGGGTTTCCAACTCGGAGATTGATGTTGATTTTGTGAACAAAGAGGATTCAAATCTTTTGATTTTGGTTGGTGTATGTTGGGTTCAAATTTATGGGTATGCAGATCTGTTTCTGTGGGGTCAAAGAATCTGGCCACCCCGGCCCACTTTATACTAAGCCCAAGGCCCATGCCGAGGAAGATGAAATGCTCGAGGACGAATGAAGGAAGTCCTAGTTACCAAGAAGCATCGCCGAGGACAATCATATTCTCGGCGAACCGAGATCATAGAAGGGAAGAGCAGCACGCCATCAAGGGCAGTCTCGTAGAGCGTCCCAAGAAAAAGGACAAGTACAGCGGGTCAGCCATGAAAGCCTAAAGGAGGAGCAATTCAAGGAAAAGCTGTCACCTCCACATTAAATGCCCATAACTAACGTTCTGGCCGCATTAATGAGGAAATGACCCCTGAACAGTGCTGTTTTAGTTGCTGCAACTCACAGAAGGTTTTGGACGGTAGCTGATGGGACAAGCGCTCAAGTAGTGACCTGCATGATCAACAAATTGAGGGCCAAGATCAACCGAAAGAGGGTATATAATGTAAAGAACTCCTCCAGAAAAAAAGGAGAGAGAAAAAGAAGGAGAAAAGACAGTAGCAACATGTACCATCTTTGTAACCATTGTAATCAAGTACTGAAGAAATAATAAGAACAAATAGCTCCTCGAACCAGTGTCCAGGACAGATTTCCGCACTCCAAGCCCATTTTCTCATTACTTAGTAGGCTCATAACCATGTTTATTCGTTGTTATCCTCATTGAGGTCTAGTTCTTAAACCCATTCTCTACAAAATCTATTGTATTGGGCTAGTTGGGCCTAAATCCACTTTTCCAACAGTAGAAGTGATCAGACCCAGTCCCTACAATTGGCGCCGTCTGTGGGAAGAACTTGTGTCTTAGTAAGGGTAACAATCAAGCATGGTAGGGCCAGGCCATCATCAAGCAGGTCCCCACCAGCCTGAACCTGCTGGATCCCCACGACAAGGTAACTTTCCCGATCCTGAGCGTGATCGAAATGAAGAGAATGGAAGGTTTCGAGAAGGAAGTGTGCACACCACTCAAACGGGCAGCAGCCACTCTCGTGTAAAGAGTCACGTGCTCTAGAGACAAAATAACAACCAACCCATGCAACAATAAGAGGTCAGAAGCCACACATCTCAGGGGCGAAATGATAATCAGGCCATGCAATGAGAGATAGACGATTTGAAGAAAGAGCTATGCCATGCACGACGAAGGCGGTCTCACTCCAGCCCTGACATGCCCTCCAGTGATGAAGGCGATGATGACTATAGACGGAGATCGCAAACCCCTCCAAGTGAGACCTCTCACGAAGAAGAGCACCAACGGAGGCGTGCACGTAAAAGCCCGTCTCCCAAGGGCTTGAGGAACGACGCCATGAGCAGGGCACTGGACCAACTCTCCAAATCACCGTTCACACGCCACATAGAGGGGGCTGCGCTTCCTCGACGTTTCCAGCAGCCAACCTTCATTCCTTACAACGGCAAGACAAACCCCGTGGAGCATGTGAGCCAGTTTAACCAAAGAATGGCTGTCTATTCTAAAAACGAGGCACTGATGTGCAAGGTCTTCCCCTCAAGCTTGGGGCCAATGGTGATGAGGTGGTTCAATGGTTTAAAGGCGAATTTCGTAGATTCGTATAGGCAGCTAACTCAAGCCTTTAGCTCTCGCTTCGTTACAAACAGCAGAGCTCCTCGGCCCTTGAGTACGTTATTATCGCTGTCCATGGATAATGGAGAAACTCTGAAGGCCTACTCGGACAGATATTGGGAGATGTATAATGAAATGGATGGCAATTGTGACGATGTCGCCCTCAGGACCTTTAAAAATAGCCTCCCAGCTGAGCACGGCCTAAGGAAGTCTCTAACTGGCAAGCCCACCACTAGTGTGCGCCAACTAATGGATCGAATCGATAAGTATAAACGAGTAGAGGAAGACCAGCTGCAAGGAAAGGGAAAAGAGAAGGTTACCCCTCAAGAGAGGAGGGATTTCAGGTCGGACCGACATAACAACAACCGCCCGATGAGAGATTTCGTGGGACAATCCGGAGCAACTAGCACACAGACTGTCAGTATTGTATTCCAAGGACCAGTACACCGAGTGTTGGAGAAAATCAAGAACAAGCCATACTTTAAGTGGCCGAATAAAATGGCGAGAGAGTCCATGAGGTGTAATCAGAACTTTTATTGCCAATACCACCAAGACCACAGGCATACCACGGAGAACTGCAGGAACCTCTGGAACTATCTGGACCAGCTGGTCCGAGAAGGAAAGTTGAGGCACCTCCTACATCATTCCAGTGGTCATCTGGGCCAGACCCATCAGCTGCCCCAAAGGGATAATGCCCTAAGGCCACCCTTAGGAACAATCAACGTAATCTTGGCCGCGCTAGGAAGGACAGGCACGCGCCCTTCACGAGTGTTATCTGTGACTCAGCTGCTTGCTGAGAAGTCCCATCCAGAGCCAAAGAGGGCCAGAGTGAATTCTCACCCAATCTTGAGTTTTTCAGAAGAAGACAAGGATGGAACCATCCAGCCTTATGACGATGCGCTATTGATCACTCTCAAAATTGGGGACTACGATATGAAAAGAGTGATGGTGGATGGCTGCAGTGCCGCCAAGATAATGTATCCCGACCTCTACAAGGGGCTGAATTTAAGACCGGAAGATTTGATGCCCTACAGCTCTCCTTTGATAAGTTTCGACGGGAAGCTTGTTATTCCAAAAGGCATGATTAGGCTGCCAATCCAGACCGGCCCAGAGAGAGTGGAGGTGAACTTCATCGTGGTGGACACCTACTCTCCATACATAGCCATTGTTGGTAGGCCCTAGCTCCATACTTTGGAGGCTGTTGCCTCCTCCTTACATCAGAAAGTGAAATTCCCGTCGGGAAACCAGGTTCTTGAAATCCGCAGTTGCCAGTCTACGGCAAGACAGTGTATGGTGGCTGCCATTTCACATCGGCTCGATGCAAAGTCCTCGGCCTCTGCTGAGATGAACTTATAGCAATCAAAGGACCCGGTGTCGCCCCTTGATACGGCCGTCGAGGAGGCAAAATGCGAAGATCTAGAGAGAGTGGTCATCGGTGGTGACCCAGAGAAGTTCTTTCAGGTAGGGGCTCAATTGCCTCCCTAAGAGAAGGGGGAGTTGATTGAGCTTTTCAAAAGCAATATTGACTTGTTTGCATGGGATGCCTGCGACGCTCCGAAGATTGATCCAACTTTCATTTGTCACCGTCTCAACGTCAACTCATCCATCACACCTAAGAAGCAGCCACCTCGGCGCCCCTCAAGAAAGCATGCCGATGCGATTAGGGGCGAGGTGGAGAAGCTTAAGCGTGCAGGGGCTATCAAAGAGGTTTTTTACCCTGAATGGTTGGCCAACACCGTGGTAGTCAAGAAGAAAAGTGGGAAATGGCGGGTTTGTGTAGACTTCACATACCTAAATAGAGCATGCCCAAAAGACCCATTCCCCATGCCTCGGATAGACCAGCTGGTGGATGCAACAGAAGGTCATCCTCGGATGAGCTTCTTAGATGCCTTTCAAGGCTATCATCAAATACTACTAGCCCTGGACGACTTGGAGAAGACAGCATTCGTGACACCTACTGGGACCTATCACTATAAAGTAATACCGTTCGGTCTGAAGAACGCAGGGTCCACTTACCAAAGGATGATGACGAGAATGTTCGAGCCGCAGTTAGGCAAGAGCATCGAAATCTATGTTGATGACATGGTGGTGAAGAGTAAGGTAGTGTTCGAGCATTTAGGAGACCTCGGCAGTACCTTTAGTGCCTTGAGGAAGCACAAGCTGCGCCTAAATGCCTCCAAATGCTCATTTGGTGGGATCGGGCAAGTTTTTAGGCTACATGATCACTCATAGGGGAATTAAGGTTAATCCTGACCAGATCAAGGCTATTAACGATCTAAAGCCACCGCAAAACGCCAAGGAGGTTCAAAAGCTTACTGGAATGGTTGCAGCCCTGAATCAATTCATTTCCAGGTCGGCGGATAGATGCAGACCGTTCTATCTCTTGATCAACAAATGGAAAGGGTTTGAATGGTCTGAGGACTGTATTGCGGCCTTCCAGCAACTCAAGGAATACCTGTCTCGGCCCCCTATCATGTCTAGTCCTGAGGCTGATGAAGTCCTATACTCATATATTGTCGTGGCCCCTCACGCGATGAGCTTAGTGCTAATACGGGATGACAATGGCCTTCAAAAGCCAGTCTATTACGTGAGCAAGTCGCTGCATAAAGCTGAGGTCAGATACTTACCCTTGGAGAAGGCCATACTAGCTGTGGTCCATGCTACGCGAAAGCTTCCCCATTACTTCCAAGCCCACACAGTGGTTGTCCTAACCCAACTACCTTTGAAGTCCGTACTTCGGACTGCTGATAATACTGGGAGGATTGCCTTATGGAACACAATCCGAGGAGCTTTTGACATCAAGTACATGCCTCAGACCTCCATAAAAGGCCAGGTCATAGCTGACTTGATGGCCGAATTCGCTGAACCACCAGTAGAAATTGTAGCCGAGGATCGAAACATGGGTGGAAAATCGGTTGGGGTAGTCTCTATGCTAGGACCCCCATGTTGGAAGGTGTACGTTGATGGCGCAGTAAATGAAAGAGGATCCGGAATGGGGCTAGTCCTAATATCTCCTAAGAAGGCCATCATTGAGAAATCCCTAAGACTGGGGTTCTTGGCCACAAATAACGAAGCCGAGTACGAGGCCTTGTTACAAGGAATGGTCATGGTGCAGAAAATGGGAGGAAAAGCAGTAAAGGTGTTCTCGAACTCAAGACTGGTAGTAGGCTAGGTGAAAGGAGAATTGGAAGCCAGAGAAGCAAGGATGCAAGCATACTTAAGCCAGGCCAAACGCTTGTAGTCAAACTTCGATCTTTTCAGCTTGTCACATGTCCCCAGAAATGGAAACACCCATGCAGATTCATTGGCCACACTCGCTACCTCCTCGGCAAATGGTCTGCCTCGGACCATCCTTGTCGAGCATCTGGATAGAGCAAGAGAGATGGCAATAGGCATGGTCCATATCCATGAAGTTAGAGTGGGTCTTAGCTCCTATAGTGAGGTTCCTCAAAGATGATACCTTGCCCGAAGAAAAGTCAGAGGCTGAAAGAATACGAAGAAACGCTTCTCGGTTCTGGTTGTCCGAGGACCACAAACTGTATAAGCGCTCCTATTCTGGGCCATATTTACTGTGTATTCACCCAGAAGCAGCAGAATTACTGCTTGAGGAACTGCACGAAGGGATCTGTGGGAGTCACACAGGGGGAAGATCTTTATCGCACCGAGCCCTTACCTAGGGATATTGGTGGCCGGGGATGTAGAAGGAAGCCCTGGAGTATGTTAAGAAATGTGACCAGTGCCAAAGGTTTGCCCCAAATATTCATCAGCCCGGAGGAGTCCTTAACCTCTTGTCCAGTCCATGGCCGTTCGCCCAGTGGGGTCTGGATATTATAGGCCCTTTTCCCAAGGCGGCCGGAAACAAGAGATATCTGTTGGTCGACACAGATTACTTCACCAAATAGGTTGAAGCTGAGCCATTGGCCAACATCAGAGATGCGGATGCTAAGAAGTTCATCTGGAGAAACATCGTTACACGATTCGGGGTCCCTCGAACCCTCATTTCAGATAATGGACTCCAATTTGACAGCAAAACCTTCAGAAGATATTGTTGCGAACTGGGGATTACAAATAGGTACTCAACTCCAGTTTATGATCAGGGAAATGGGCAAGCCGAGGCTGTCAACAAGGTCATAGTCAACGGGCTTAAGAAGAGACTGGATGAAGCCAAGGGAAGATGGGTAGAGGAGCTACCACACGTCTTATGGACTTACCGGACTACCCCACGACGGTCAATAGGAGAGACACCCTTTGCCATGACTTATGGAGCCGAGGCTGTTATCCCTCTAGAGGCAAGCTTCCCAACGCTGAGAACTAGCTCCTTCACTCCAAGCAATAACGATGGATTGCTGGGGAAGAGCCTAGACCTGATCGATGAACGAAGAGAAAAGGCAGTGATCCAGTTGGCCTACTACCACCAGAAGCTCAAGAAGGGACATGATGCCAATGTGAAGCTGAGACCATTGGCACCAGGGGACTTAGTGTTGAGGAAAGTCGTGGGGGCTACCAAGAACCCATCCTGGGGAAAGTTGGGGCCCAATTGGGAAGGACCATACCGAATTACCGCGGTAGCAGGAATAGGTTACAAAGTAATCCTCCACCATGGTCTGATGCCCATACCTCCCTTGTTAAACAAATCAAATCTTATGTCAAGACACTGCCTTGTCTTGGTATTCCTACTGTTAATGCTTTCAAAATTGTTAAAACTGATGCCTCTGACATTGGTTATGGTGGTATTCTGAAACAAAGAGTTTCCCCAGATTCATTTGAACAAATTGTTCGCTTCTAGTCTAGAATCTGGAATATTGTATAGCTAAATTGTAGTACTATTAAAAAAGAAATTTTATCTATAGTACTATGTATTTCAAAGTTTTAAAGTGATTTATTGAACCAAAAGTTTTTGTTACAAATTGATTGCAAAAGTGCTAAATATGTTATTGGAAAAAATGTTGAAAATATTGCTTCCAAACATACTTTTGCCAGATGGCAAGCTATTTTAAGTGTTTTTTATTTTGATATTGAATATATTACAGGATCTCAAAATGCCATTCCTGATTTCCTCACTCGTGAATTCCTGCAATGTCACAATGGCAAGTAGGCGGTCGAAAGACAAGAGCCCTGCCACTGAAAATCCAATTGTCAAAAAGGAACATGTTTCTCCTTTGGAGATTGTTAACCGTTTCACTCCCTTAGGCACTATCCCTAAGCCCAATTACTCCTCTGTTTTGGCCTCATCCTATGATCCTTATGCTTTAACCCTAGTTAACCAGCCTGTTAAATCTATTTTTCCCAAAACTTCTAATACTTCCCAATATGTTAAAAAACAATGTTTTCAAAACCTGTTTTCTATTGAGACAAATAGAGCTTCCATTACTGATCCCTTTAGACTTGCTACTAGTTACTTTCCAGCAAAGTTTCACTGGATCCCTGAACATAGTGAGAAAACTGTGCAATACTATTTTGATATTTTGCGTCATGAGAAATCCATCACTATTAAAGCCATACCTGATAAGTCCAACACTTCTAAAATTATTTATCACAGTGTTTTCCTGAATAATATTATTTTTGAAGAAATGTGGGGACCCAACCTTTCCTCCACAAGGAAGTTACCAAATTCCCCTGTCCCATATTCTTATCATGATTATCTCAACGCTTGGTTCAGATTTATGCTACACCAGAATGAAAAAATGTCTCATTCTTGGTTTGTTAATTTTGACAAGCATTTCACTGCTAATCTGCCTCTTTGGTTTAGCCGATGGTGGATTCAATTTGGCTCTACTCCTGAGATATTCCCGGAACCATTAATGGGTTCTTTTATATATTTCACAAGTGTACTCAAAGTTGATTCTTATGGTGCTAAATTCCCTGCTTTGCTCCATTTTATTAAGCGTTACAAGGTTCCTTGGATATTAAAATGGCAATATGATAAGGAAGGTGATGTTCTCACTCGCCATTGGTATGTTAAATGATGGGATAAGTTTCCTCACACAGAAGAAGTTGTTAACAATGTTAATAGAGATTTTCCATCTCCCAATGTTCCATCAATTGCTAAAGCTCATTCCACAGTGCAAACAGCT
>JARYZH020001258.1:84-34838 GCA_030021035.2 Notholithocarpus densiflorus
ATAATAATAATAATAATAATAATAATAATAATAATAATAATAATAATCAATGATTCCACTATGAACCAATTCTCTTTTGCCATAATACCAATCTCGAGCAGTTTTTTCCACAAAAAGGCGGATTATTGATGTTACAGAAATGCTCATGGATGGTCCCACATACCATGTAATCACAATTATCCCATACAAGGATCGTCTCACATACAATATCTAATAAGGGAGGAAGTATACATTGTTTTGGGTGTATAATTCCTTCCACTTACAATTAAGTGGGTCTCACCAGCTGTGAGCGAGAGGAAATATGCACCCAAAACAGAGTGTATTTTCTCCTAATGAGGCCCTTTGAAGGACAGTTGAATTGTTAATGATGTCTTCACGACATGACAAGGATGAGGTGGAGATGCAAGACATTATTATCAAATTCCAAAATATGAAATATGGCTCACTATAAATATAAGAGGAAAGAGACAATACCTTCCATGCTTTTTGATATATATATGTAATCTCGACCATAATTTTATTATCCATAGTTATAAGTTATAACTAATAAAACCTTCAGAATGCTTTTTACATCCATATAATTACTTATCTTGAACAAAGAATTATACAATAGAATTAGGGGAAAACAAATATAAGTATATCCACAACGCATGCATGACAAAAGCCTTCGATAAGTTTCTCTTGTATAACAAAAATACAAAAGAAAAGATAAAACAATTAAGTTATTTAGTTTTTTTTTTTGGGGTTACAGCGAGTAGTTACTATTACATACATGGCACGTATAGATTCACATATTATGTACAAAGTCACACCAGTGTGCATTTGGCTGATCAGAAACCATCAGTAACAGGGGTCTATAGCAAGTTCTATTTTCTGTTAGTTTAATATAATGTGTGAGTTGCAATCAGTTCCTCACCTCTCAATATTTTATACGTTCCGTTTCCACAAGGGAGAAAACGAAAGAAAGGGAAGGTAGGGAAGAGTGATTGAATACTGCTTTTCTTATCTTTTATGTATGGAAGAGTGTAAGTTAATGGGCCCTAGACACAATCAATGTACCCTTTAAACAATTTTAATAATAAATATAAAATAAAATAAAAACACTGTTAAGGTTGCTACTACAGCACTAATAATCTCAAATCAGACAGCAATGTTGACTTCGGTTATTTATTTATTTATTTATTTTTAAATTTAAATTTAAATTTAAATTTTTATTTTTTACGGTAGTGAATGCTCCACCCATAGGCTTGTTTTCTTAATTTTAATTATGATTAACTATTCCGCTTTCACTTTCATAGGGAGCACATTATCAATTCATTAATAATAACCACGTATGGCATCGCCACTTTGGCAAAGACCCACTAATTTGGAAACTTAACTTAAAAGTCATATTTCGACTGGCATTTTCGGGATGCCCCTAATAACCAACGAGTGACAAGTGCTTTCCTTGGGTGAATCCTATTTCAATGGAATCACGAATAATCCGCCACATCTTGCTTTCACCGCAGGTCGAAAGTCTGCAAAATAACAATTGCCGCTGCTATTACGCATAAATGATTTTTGTGTTTTTTAAATATGGAACCATATGAATAGTGGACAAACTCCATGAAAGAAAATCTAATGATTCGTATAAATCACTTAATGGTAAATGCCTTAATAAATCCAACTAATAACTAATAGTCCTATTACATAGACAAAGTAGTTATTTATTTATATTTATTTATTTTGATTATTTATTTCTTAATAATAATTTTTTATTACCGTAAAATTATTAATATAAAAATATATAGTCAAATAAAAGATTAGATTATAGAAATAAATATTTCTAAAAAATTAGAAAGTTATTTAAAGGAATTTATTTATACATGTTCCTAAGCAGAAAGCGCCCATTTGTTCTTGAATAAAGGTCTTTTACATTAAGATGAACGGCTAAGCAATCCGCCGAAGCCGTGGGATGTAAAAAGGCATTGGTAGGGAGCGTTCCGCCTTAGAGGGAAGTGTTAGGTTCTAAAGTTTAGAACAACTACAAACCGTGAACATAAATCCTTGTCCAAAATATAGATCTGCCCATAGGTTTACTAGACAATGCCTGCTGGGATACAGTCAAGATTCAAGAACATACAAGTCGTAAAGAAGAATTTGAACCGTCTTCGGTTCAACCGATCGAGAAACAAGTTCACCGATCGAAAGCTGCATGAAATTTTTGCACTTATTTCAGCCCAAACTCTACTTATACGTTTAGGTTTCAAGTGAAACATTTCTATATAAGGGAAACCCTAAGAATGTTTTAGTGATTTTTAGAGAGAAGAGTGCTTAGCCTCCTTTTGTATATCTAGGTTTTTACCCAAACCTTCATATCTTCTATTGACAATATTCCTTGAAGAATCTCAAGATCCGATGTTGTGGAAGTTTGGCCGCCAACACTAGTCATCAGTTATAGAGATTTAAACCTTCAAGTGGTGTGTTTCCTGGAAGTTACAAACTGTAGAGTTTGTATGTTAAACCTTTGAGTTGGACTCAAAGTCATAAGTGTGGAGCAGGTTTCAAAAATCCAAGAGAGAAGAGTCTATGCATTCAGCTTGCACATGGTCGGGATCAAAGAAGTTACTACTGTAGGTAGCAATAGATTTAGGGTTGAATCTTTTGTAAAACTTCAATTTATTAGTTGGATTTGTTTACTCTGAGGATAACTAGGTCAAATCCTCCTTAGATTTTTACCTTGAAACGGTTGGGCTTCATTAGTTTTCTTGGGTGATCTTATCTAGGTTCTCTACTTTTCCGCTTGTGCATATTATGATCTTTATCGTTTAACCTAGATTCAATAAAAACTCACAATCAATTTGGTTAATTAATTAGGTTAAACAATCCGTTTTAAGGGGTCTAAACAAACAAACAAGTGGTATCAAAGCAGGTTCACTCGATTGGATTAACGCCTTGAGTGAGATCTTTAATCACGGCCATGGTTAATTTTAAGTGTCTTTTGCTCATATTTGTGAAAATTTGAATAAAGAAGATGCTATTGTTTCCGTTGATTTTATTTGATGCTTGTGAAACTTCTTTCATAAGGAATTATTTAAATCTATAAAACTGATATGAAATTCAAGGAAGAGTTAAATTGGCTAATCTTGAAAAAGAGTGAATTGATTGTGAGATTAGATGAATCTAATAAAGAATGAATTATTAAGAAACTAATTTTCCTCAAGATGAAAAGATGAAAAGCTTGGAACAAGAGTTAGCCGAGTCTAAAACTAAACTTGAAAAATTTGACTAGTACCAAGCCTCGGCTATTGTTGAAAAAGATCTCGTTTATATTTCTCTTAAGCCTAAAGCTTACAAAGTTTATATTCCTCGCTTCAAGAGGAATCATAAAGAGAAGACTTATTTTGCTAGGTTAGACAAAGGAAAAGTTCGATGTAGACGTCGAAATTCTAACTTGTGTCTAAGCCTCACCGCTATAGCATAAGAAATCAGTTTTTGTGCCAACCTCATATTTTTGTGGTGTCATATCTATTAGACCAAATTGTCTTCTTTATTAAGGCAAAAACAAAATTTGAGATTTAGATCTACTATTAGAATACTGATAAACTCCTAAATTTGTTCATGTTTGTCACTTTTGTAGCGTTAGGTGGTTACATTCATCCTAACTCACATAAATTGGAAATTTGAAGCATTCTGTTTCGCCTCTAGGATATGTGATGTTATTTCTCCTTCAAATACACCTAATTATCATGGTTTTTCACCTACAAAGCCAAAGATGCGTGCTATATGGGTGAGAAAAGACGGCGTTACGAGTGTTTTTACACATCCTTGATTTAATTTTTCTATTATTTGTGACACGCTTTTCAATTTTTGTTTTTGTTTTTTATCTTCTTAGGTTGTTTTGATTATTAAAAAAAAATTCAAAAACATCGTAATTTCAAAAAGACAAAAATATTTTATTTTGTGTCTAGTTTTATTTTTCGAGGATTACATGAATTATATTATCTTCTCTTGATTTAGAACAGGTTTGATATTGTAGAAAAACATAGTATGTATTGTATAATTGAGTGCATGAGCGTTTACTTGTGAGTATGTACTAGATTGTACATGAACTCATGGGTTAATTAAGAAATTGATATTTCTTTGTTCAGGTACCCTCTCTATAGCTTATTGAGCAATCGCCATGCATTGTTTTCTATTTATTATTATTATTATTATTTAGCATAATGTGTGCTTTTGCTTTTTTGGTCATTAAATGTTTGAAAACACAAAGTTTTTTTTTTTTTGGTATTACACATCACTTATCAGGTAATCGAGGTTGGCCAATGAAATTTATTCATGATCGTGGTAATTCCTCGTTTATTGATGAGCTTATTCGCGGCACTTTGCCAGTTTGTGCCATGTAAAAGCGAATTGTGTGAATTGTTATAGTTTCAACAAATGATATTGATTTGATGCCATTATTTTGATTGTAAGGACTAAAAACTTAGAGAAAGGCATAAATAACCATCTCTTCGATCATTACTTGCCAATCATGAACACCTATGTGCAAATTAGAAATGCTCTATGTAGCACTTGCATAGCAAGATTAAATGAGATGTTGATTTCAAAAGATTAAGAAATAAAATGCTTTTACATGATTAGAAGCCGTGTTTTCTAGGAGATGTGAGAGTAATATAATGTACTTTAGGTGATAGTCACTTTCAAACCAATATGATTGATAATGTAGAAACCTTTGTTCGACATTATCTCAGATATCACCTATTTTATGCTTTGTACACTTACTAGTTGCGCACACTATACATAAATCTTTTGCTAAATCAAGTACATGAGACCTGTGGTATTGCCTAGTTTTGCCATCTTTAATTGCATACGACTGATGTGTAAATGAAAATTTTTATTTTGCTGGAAATTGAAGAAAATGTTTTAGAAGTTTAAATTTATGATTTTAACTTGATTAGTTTTGATATTTGCATTTAAGAGGCATCATGTTTGTAAACTTAATAACTTCTTAAAGTTGTTTTTCCGCATAAAATTCTAGATTTTAAAAGTTTTAAAATTGACATTGCTCGACCAATCGAAAATCTCCCCGATCGATCGAAAATGTTCGTGTTTTAAAGCAAAAATCCTTTGCCTAATTTGATTGGTGCTCAATTGATGCTCAACCAATCGAACTTTCCTAGAAATTTTATGATTTGATGCTCACCTTTAGGACCGATCAAACGAAAATTCCAGTTTTTTTTTTTTTTTTTTTGTTTCCTCCCGACCCTTTCATGCATTTTCTGTCATAGGATTCAAGGTGTATCGCATTGTTTTTATATCCAATTTGCATTTTTGCAGTCATATTCATTGTTTTCATTGACATAACATGGACATACATCTTGCTAAATCAAGTACTCAACTTGATTTTAAAACGATTGATTAATTTTTTTAGTTTTGTACATTTTAGTATATGCTATTTTTCTTCTTGATGTGTGAATCATAAAAATTGGAAATATATACTTTTGAGATATGGTGGATAGTAAATATGGAAATATTTTCTACTTGATTTGAGTTCAAAACACCATCTCGTTTTATGGGTCACATAGTGTCAAGTTTGCATTTATTGAAAGAGAATATATTTCCTTTATTCTCAACTTTTTTTTAGGGTTTGATATGTGTGTCTTTATTTTTCCCCACCTCCTAAATTTTACCTAAAATTGCTTTTCCCAAAACTTGTTTTGTTTTTCCTATATTTTATAGGGGAAGAAAGTTGTTTTACAACCTCTATTGTTCATAGGGGAGTCATATTCTTCAGGGGGGAGTTGCCTCTATTTTCTATATAGCTTATGTGTGTTTTATGGTTCTTTGATTCTCTATTTTCACTTCTGTCCTCTGCTATGTATGTTTTTGTCTACCTTCGATTAGTTTTGTCAATACGTGACAAAAGGAGGAGAAATAGATGAAATTTGGGGAATCCCGTTTAAAAGGTTTAATTGTTTTATTTAGGGAGACGAATTATTTTTGGAAAGGGAGAGAAAATAAATTTTTTTCATCTAACTTAGATGAGAGTTAGTTTGGATGTTTGTTATTTGCTTTTATTGCATATTTGTTATTTGTTGTTTATCTCATTTTTATTTCACACATGCTGATGTGCTCTTCGAGTGTTTCAGAAATATATTACATTCTAATCAAGATCTTCTACCCTCTTTCTCCTAGCAACTTTTAGGTTTGAAGTCTTAGATCAGATTTCCAGATGTATTTGGGCATTATTATAATAGGTTATTTGTATTTGAGCATTTCATATTGTATGTTAGTTTTGTCACGGATTGCTATGGGACAGCAGAATTTAAAAGTTTAGAACAATTAAGTAAATCAGAACATAAACTGTCCAAAATGTGATTCCAGTCTATAGGTTTGATTAGACAATGTCTGTTGATACAGGTCGAAGATTCAAGAACATACAAGCCGTTGTGAAGAAAAATTCCTAAAATCACGGGTTTGGACTAATCGAGAAACAGTTCAACTCGGGATCGAGAGTCGCACATGAAATTTCAGATGCATTTTAGCCCAAACTATGCTTATACGTTTAGGGATTTCAAGTGAAACACTATAGTATATAAAGGAAACCCCAGCACGTTTTTGGTGGTTTTTGAGAGAAAAGAGTGCATCTCTGTGCTCTTTGTATATCTAGGGTTTTTTGTACTCTGCCAAACCTCTCTCTATCTTTCATCGGCAATATTCCTTAAAAATCTCAAGATTCGGTGGTCAGGAAATTGTCGTCACTAGTCATCACAGTGTTAGAGATTTAAACCTTCAAGGGCGGTTTTGAGTCACAAACTAGAGAGTTTGTGTTGCAACCTTTGGAGTGAGATCTCAAAGTCATATGTGGGAGCTTGTGTTTCAAAGAAATTAAGACGAGTTCCATGAATTCAAGCTTACGTGGTCATGTCAAGAAGTTACTATTGGAGGTAGCAATAGATTTGGGGGTTAAATTCTTTGTGCAAAAATTCACCTCCTATTAGTGATTTGTTTACCTGAGAGATAGTTAGGTTAAATCCTCCCTAGGTTTTTACCTTAAATGGTTGGTTTCATTAGTTTTCCGGGTCAGCACATTTTTGTGTTCTTTTCCGCTTGTGCATTATATGATCTTATTGTTTAATCTAGATTTGAATAATAGACCTAATAATCACTTTGCTAATTAATTAGGTTAAACAATCTGTTTTAGGAGGTCTAAACAAACAAACAAGAAGCACCCGCGAGCAATGTGACTGTTTTTGAGGTTTAAATGTCGCCGAGTAATTCAAACATTGGTGAGAATCTAATGCCGAAAACATTGGTGAGAATGTCTTACTTTTTTGTTTAAAATTTTTACCAATTGAAGGTGCCACATATTTTACATTTTTGGAAGCATTTGACAAATAGTATTAATGCACTACAAGAGTGTAGAGTAGCCAAACTTCCTTGACCGTCAATCGAGGCAGGAATATATTTGTATATGTCATCATTTTAAATTTAAGCGTACAATTTAACCACTAAATGATATAGACTTGTTTATCTAGCCTGTCCTTGCGCTAAAATTTCAACAATTTCCTGCTTGTCCAGACCAATGAAGCTTTACAACCCCAATTTTTGTACATTATGCTCTACATACCTCTATTTGATCTCCCTACTCTTAACCATAACCCTACTATGTCGTATGCTGCCACCCAACAAACGAGACTGGATCATTATTTGGGTTTCGCTCACCCAAAGAATCCACGTTAATGACCTAAATGGAGTCTTGAGCTCATGGAATCATTCTATCATGTTCAGTAATTGGTATGGAGTTACGTACGTCACCATCAAAGAGCCAGCCTTGGAACTACAAGGGCATAAATTGCGTGGAACCATTATACCTTGCATTGGCAACTCACTTTCTTAAGGCCATCAATCTGAAAACAACAGCTTTTATGGTGAAATTCCAAAGGAAATTGGTCATTTGTTCCGACTGCAACAACTCATCTCTCAAATAACACACTGGGAGGAGAATTCCAAAAAGCTTGACCAATTGCTCCAAACTCAGGGTAATGGGCTTATCATGGAACAAACTTATTGGGAAATTTCCCATGGAGATTGGCTCTTTGACTAAACTTTTCTTCCTCATTGAAGGTCAAACAATCTAACACAAGGAATCCCACCTGTCTTTAGGAAATCTTTTCATTGCTTGAAATAATTTGATGTCCATTAAATATAGCCGTGAACTCATTTTAGTTCCTACATTTTGGGCCACAATTTGGTCCCTACATTTTAAGAAGCATTAGTTTGGTCCTGCTTATTTTAAGCCATACTTCACTTTGATCCCTACCATTAACTTACTAACGGAAATGCCTAATGCCAAGATTATTGTCTTGTTACTTATTACCATTAATATAATAATATATAATTAAATATTTAAATATTTAAAAAAGCTACAATAAGCATTTTAATTTTTTAAAAATCCATTTCCAGGAAAAAAACTGAAAAGATTAACTAGAAAATGGAAAGTACAAAAATAAAGAAAATGATTTTTTATTCTTTAATTCATTTTATTTTCTTTTTTCATCCTTGGCTTTCTAAACTTAGATACAAACACAATATCCAGCAATTCAACAATACAACAATTTGAAACCAAACATTCCAGTAGCACTTTCTTTATTTTCTTCTTCGCCTTCTCTTCATTCTCTCTCACACAGAAGCAAAATCCAAATCTATTTTCCAATAACCGTGGCTGAGCATGGTGGAGCAAGATGGGACATCGGTGACTTCATGTGAGGATTCGACCAGATGCCAAGGGAACCATGGACGGGAGTACGTCGTCGGGATGACGCGAGGAGAGAATTGGCCCCATCCATTCTGATTACTCATTGAACAGATCTACCTCCACTCACTTCTGTGATGGGTGATTGGATTCGATGTCAGCGAATAGATCTAGGCCTTGTGGTTTTGAATGCGTTGTTTGATTATAAATGGTAAACCAATTTCCTATTGGTCAGAGGGTCTTGGGTGGTTGAGTTTTTGAACCTTCAAATGGTTTGGATATTGATCGTGGCTGTAAATGGTTAAATCTAGGTGGTTTTGATATTTGTGTGAAGTTGCTAGAAAATAGATAAAAGAGAAGAATATGAAAGAAAATTGAGTTTGGGGTGATTATTGTTTAGTTTTAGATTGTTGTGTTTGGAAGCCAAGAAAAGTTTTTTTTTTTTTTTTTTTTTTGGTTTAATAAGAAAAGTTTTTAAGAATACGTAATAAAAATAAAGAAATTGATGATTGCTATAAAAATAATATTTTTTCAATTCATCTTTTCGTTCTTTTTTGTTTGGACATGTTTTTTTTTTTTTTAAAATGCCAAGTTGGCTTTTAAATATTTAACTTCATACTATTATATTATCTACGTGAAGGCCAACAAGACAAACCATTTGCCACAGGCATTTTTGTTAGTGTTAACGGTAGAGACCAAATCGACTACAACATAAAAATAACAGGGATCAAATTGACTGCTATTAAAACGTATGACTAAATTTACCGTGCGACCGCAAACGAAGTGACCAAAATAAGAAAGCTTTCACCTAATTCTGTAGGAAATATTCCATAGCATAGGCCATTGAAAGCTTATCTATTTTTCTTTGAAAAAAATAAATTGAGCTGGGATATGGTCCCTTCCTTTCTATATAATATATCATCTATTAGTGTTGTCGCATCGTATAAATGGTGAACCAACTTACTAGAACTCTTCCAAAGAAACATAGGCCTCACTCTCCCTAATCTCAAATCATTTGAACTTGATTATAATAAATTCTTTTGGACCAATCCTTGCCTCTTATGCAATGCATCTAAGCTTTAAATAATTGACCTTGGGTTTAACAACTTGTGGGATTAGTTCCGTTTCAAATTGGGATATTTTGTGGACACAACGGGAGTCGCCACCAGTTTTCAATGGCCTAGAACCATGAATATAGCGCCCTTTCTCGGGAAGGACCTTTGATCTTACTACCAAAGTATGGGTTTGAGCTAGGGTACGTTCGGGAAGGTGTTAGGCACCTAAGACCGCCCAACCCTAGGCTGATTGCACCACAGTCTTACATCTTAATCTCATTAAAGGCATACTCAATATTGTATCTATACTCACACACACACTAGCATACATCTAAACATACAACATGACATCACCATCCTAAAACTTCTAACGTACATCTATCATGGCATATCACAACTCAAGTTCGCATTCATCTCATCCGTTAATGTGTAGTAGGTTGTGGGCTTTAGGCCATAGCACATACTTGTCCTACACACTCCCATAAGGCACTCATGTATATTTTATTGGTTTAAGAAATACAACATTGATTCACATTTCAAACATGGTATCGTGAGCCACCCCGTGGGCCATGGTTTTTGTCCTTACTGTGTTTAAGAATAATCTTTGTCTTTCTTTGGTGTTTCTTCGTGGTTCAACTTTGGCTCACCGCCGCTGCCAAACTTTTCTCGATATTATGCCACCGTTAGAAGTCGCATCAACACTATAAGACCATTGCTTTCCTCAAAACCACTGCCACAGAAAGCCAAAATTCATTCAAGGGATCTTTCACTCCTATCAGTCTCAAGGTTTCATCAAGCTTCCATCTTGGTTTGAGAGGGTGTTAGAGATATATTAGCCCATTAGCATAGGCCCGCCTAAATTCTATTTTCAGGTGTCAAGTCTTCTACTTTGTACTAAAAGCTATTAGTTTAGTAATAGTCTACTATATACATACCCATCTTATGGTTCATTGTAACATGCTTTGTACCACACTTTTATATAATAAAGATGTAGCCCAAGGCTTCTCAGGACATAGGCCGTATAGTCGAACCACGTAAGCCTTGTGTTCTTATGGGATGTCTTCTTATTGCAACAAACGTGCTTTTGGTAATTCTTTTTGCAAATATCTGCCATAATATCGACTTTCTATCAACGCAACAAATTAGCTATTTTTATTTCTCGCTGTATCAAGTGAGCACACCGAGAGTATCCAACCAATGACTTCGCCTTCCCGCAAAGTCCAATTCTTCCGGATCCACTATCACCATTTCATTGGCCATCTCCAAAACATCATCGCTAATATCATTCGTATGTTTGGTAATGCATCTTATTCCTCTTCTCTCTCGCCATCTGTATGTCTCCTTCCTCTCTCTTCCTGGCTTATGGATTCTCGGTTTTGTTGCAACTACATGACACCCTACTCATCCTTATTTTCTCAACTTTGAAACTGCACCACACACTTTCTTAATATTCACATAAATAATGGTTCCACAATGTTTTAATATAATATAAGTTCTATCTCGACCTCCCAATTCTGTCATAACAGGAAGATGAGCTACCCAACCCCGAATCCTGGGTCCTTCCCCGTCCCGCCCACCAAGATCTTGCATAAGACATTCCACCTCGTCACCAACTCCTGCAAGATCCATTCTGCACATTTACTTGACTATCATTATTATACTACCCTTACTACATCGCAGACGAGCCTCACACTTACTCGCGAGGCCTACTGACCCTTTATGGCAAATTGCAATGAAATAGGAACTCGATGCATTATTTGAAAACCATACTGGATTTGGTAACTCTCCGAGAAACTGTGGTTGGTTGTAAGTGGATCTACAAGATCAAGACTCGCTCGATGTGGGTCCATTGAGCGATATAAAGCTCGCATTGTTGCAAAAGGTTTTTCATTGGAGTATAGGATTGATTATGAACAAGTATTCTTGCTTTGGTTGCTCGAATTTCATTTGTTTGTGCCCTTAGTCGTTGTCGCTGCTAGTAAATGGACCTTTCAAATGGATGTTAAAAATGCTCTTCCTAATGGGAATTTAAGTAGTTAGTTTATATGCAACCTCCTTCGGTCTCTTTATTGAACCAACAAGGTCTGTCACCTTTCATCGTGCACTTTATGATCTTAAACAAGCTCCACATGAGCTTGGTTTGACAAGATCAGCCTACTATCTCTCACTTGGGTTACATTGCCAGCTATTATGATTTTGCCTAATTTCTTTCATCGCAATCGACAAAGGCAATTCATTTTGCTTCTCCTATATGCGGATAATATGATCATAACCCGGTGATGACCTTAAAGGGCATTCAAGAACTCGCGATTTTCTTAGTCGCCAGCTTGAGATGAAAGATCTTGGACATTTTGGCCTACTTCTGGGCCTTGAAATCACTATCTCACGATGGTCTTTATATTACTCAGCCAAGTATGCTTGAACTGTCTCGAAATACCTATTGATAGCAAGATAAGGATTACCCGCTTGAACTCACGTAGACCTACTCCCTGGGGGAAACCATTGTCTAATCCTCTTTATAGATCTATTGGTTGGCAGCCTAGTTTATCTCACTGCCACCAGTCTTACATTTCTTATGCTATTCACCGTGTGAGCCGCTCGTCTCGGGCTTCCACGACGATTGATTATGTCGCTATTCTTGCGCATTCTTCGATACTTGAAAGGCACTTTCCATGGCATTTTCTACTCGTCGCCCCTTTGTTCTCTCGTGGCATTCTCTAATGTCATTGGGCAAGAGATCCCACCGATCGCAGTCCACTATTGGTTATTGCTTTTCTTGGCTCTTCTATGATTTCCTATCAAAGCAAGAAAGAAACCCTGTGGCCCGCTCCAATACCGGGCGTATCGTGCCCTCGTCGATACCATCTCAGCCTCGGTTATGATGGCTTCTCAAGGACTTAGGTGCGTCCGCATCTCCGCTACTCCTCTTTATTGTGACAACTAGAGTGCCACCATATTGCTCACAATGATGTCTTCCATGAATGTACTCAAACACATCAAGATCGATTCTCATTTTATCCATTATCATCTTGTCCAGGTGCTCTTAAGCTATTCTTGGTCTCCTAAATATCAACTGCAGATATCTTCACCAAGTCACATCCTAAGGGAAGCCTTCCTTCATGTTTTGTTGACAACCTCCTGTTGGTCTCACACCCACCTTAAGTTTGGAGTAGGTTTAATGTGTAATAAAACAGAAGCTTTAGGCCCACCTTGTTTACTCAGATAGCACACATACCGTTACTACACACTCGCTTCCCATTTAAGGCACTCATATGTATATTTTATTAGTTTGAGTAAATACAATACATTGATCTCAGTATTTCTAACATCATCCAAGGCAACAAGCATTTTCTCACACATCATAATCACCAATCAAGGGAATTAATCAAGCATTATTCATCATGTTCACCAATCAAGAAAGTTCACTATGTTCATCCACCAAATCAAATGCCTGCTCATGAATTATGCATCAATGCATGCTCATGTTCATACGTGCATGTTCATGTGATTTATCCAAGATATAAACCCTAATTATCAACCTATCAACTAAGCATGCAAAGTATGTTATTTCTACTAACTCAGACCTAAACATGTGAAACTAGACTAACAAACTTAAATAGAGTATCAAACGGCAAAATAATCAAAATTACAAGAATCTCCTAAATCAGACAAGACGAGATGATGGCAAGATACAGGCATGCATACTGATGTTTTAAAAGATAGCGTACGACATAAGTATGTGCACGCATACACGCCAAAACACGCTTTAAAGCAACAACAAAATAACAATCAAACAAAATCTAGCATGTTTCTAATATAAACTAAAATGTGCCTTAAACTAAGAACAAAGATATCAAAGATAAATAAAATAAAATCTATACCTAAACATGTTTTTAGATCTAATAACAAACAAGAGCGAAACTTAACATATCAAAACTTATTCATCAATATATCAAATCATTCAACTCGCAATAAAACATGACGACACAACAAAAACAAAATTAAACAAAACAAAACATATTTCAAGAAAGATTATGACATATAAATCAAATATGAACAACAAGAACACAAGTTATACAAACCAAAATTAAGGAAGAGCCATGAAGATAGACCTACCTTGCTTATGGAACACAACTTGGCCGAGTATTTAACCAAATTTCAATGCCTATACACAAGGATTCAATAATAATTAAGGGAATCAAAATATTCAATAGTTCATAGGTAATCACAACTCAAAAATAAAAGATATTCTTGAAAAGATTGTTTGAAAAAGGTTCTTTCGATGATTAGAAAGAAGCTTTTGCCTCATTGCACATACGAGGTTTGAAAAGCAAAAACGCTTAGTGCTTGATGTGCAAAAAAATCAGAGTTAGAAAAGAGTTTTGGAGAAGTTTAGTGAAAGCCAACTCCTTGCGCTTTGAGTTTGGAGGTATATGATGTATTTATAGGTTTAACCAGGGTTTTCAGGCTTATTTTTGTGGTTCGATGTTCCAGAAGGGTCTAGGGCTGGGTCTGAAGAGGGAGGCTTTGAGTCTCAAAAAAATGATTTTGGGCCTCCGGAAAGCGGCTTGCATATTCAGTTTGGGGTCACAGACATGCATGCCCATGGGCAGACGCATGCATGCTAGAAACCCTAATTTTGGATAAACTTAATGGCCCAACTTCAAATAGCCATAACTCACACAATATAAATCCAAATTAGGCAAAATTTATATTCAAACTGAAGTCTAGAATGTCTACTTCCAAATGAAATAAACATTACTCAAAATATCCTTTGTGGGTTAAAAGTTATGGCTAAAACAGTGAGTAAATGTCATTTCTCAAGATATTGTTTTCAAAGATTTGAGCACTTTTCAAATGATTACTTCAAACTATCAAAATAACTTCAATTACCTTTGTAGACGTGCCGTTTATCATTGGGACCAAGGACTAAATTTTATTAACCAAATACAAAATGAGGTGTCTACAATATCTACTAGATCTTAAAGACCTGCGGTCTAACTAAAATAAATTAGGAAGGATTTGACTTCTTAAAGTCTTTAGGAAACTATAGCAAATTGGAAATGCCGTCATTTGTAGGAAACCAATTCAAAGTGTTTTGCGTTTACCCTATTGGCAACTTGTCAATACAACTGAATGCAATATATTTAGAGCCAACCATGCGGAACAATTCCTCGCAGCCTTCACGTAATCTTATCAAGTTAATTATCTAGCCATGGATGAATATTTTACAGGTGTGATACCTTACTATTGGGAAGTTTCAAAAGATGCAAGGATTGTATTTTCTAAGAAACAAATTGTCAGACAAATCCTAAGTCTGGCAACCTATCCAATTGGTTGTAATCGATCATTTCTCAAAACAATTTAGAAGGAAGCATACTCCAACTATTGGTACTGCCGAAGTTTGCAACAATCGGATGTTTCATAAAATTGCCTTATGGGAGCCATACCTCAAAGAGGTTTTTTCTTTTCTCTTTTGTCTCTCGTTACTCTATTTATCCTACAACTCATTCAATGGCAAATTACCCGTTGAAGTTGGCAATTTGAAAATATTTATTCTCTGATGTCATGAAAACAACTTGTCGTGAAATTCCCATAACAATTGGAAATTTATTGAATTTAGAAAACTCTACTTGGTAAGTGAATTCTTTTGAAGGAATCATACCTTCATCCATGCTTATTTGAAAGGCCTTGAACTTTTTGATGTCTCACTAAACAACTTATCTCGATTTCTATTCAAGCTGGTCTTAGAAACTTTTTATTTTAAAATACTTGAACATTTCGCTCAATGACATTGAAAATTCACTACCAACTCGTTGGAGTTTTTAAAAATGTAGATGCAATATCAATTATTGGAAACAAATAAACTTTGTGGGGTATTCCACAGCTTAGTAACTAGCAACATGTTCCCAAAGTTGGAGTTCTCTTTGCTTCTAGAACAATAATCACACTTTTTGTGTGGTTGCATGTCTCCTTCTAGTTTCATCATTTCTTGTTCTTTATTGGAGTGAAAAAAATATAAAATGAAACCATCTTCGTAGTCTCAATAATGGATCTCCTTCCAACAATTTCCTCGTACAAAATGCTTCACCGAGCAACTAATGGATTTTCTCTCAACAATTTGATTGGACCAGTAGTTCGGATCAGTTTACAAAGGAGCACCAAGAAGAAATGTTAAGGTACAAAGGTCCTAAACCTTCAAATCCAAAGGAGCTACAAGAGTTTTGTGGTCGAATGCACATTTTAAGAAATGTTCGGCACCGAAATCTTCTCTCAAGATCTTAACATGCACTAGTATCAATCATAATGGTGATGAATTCAAGCTCCGGTATTTGAATTCATGACAAATGAGAGCTTAGATATATGGCTTTTCGATGATAGATTGCAAAATCAATCAAAAATTCCTGAAAGTACTTTGAAGAATAATTATTGCAATTACGTGGCTTCAGATTAAATTTTTCAGACAAATCACATAGAACAAATTCATTTATTGGGGATTAGAGCAAAGCAATATTTTTGTCGAGTAGTGAGATGATTGCTCATATGCTGACTTCGGTTTGAAGCAAGACCAAGACTAGTGATTCTTCGCGTATACTAGCACAATCGGGTTAAAAGGATCTATTGCTGGTGTTGCTCCAGTGTATTACCTCTCCTAATTAGTTTCAAATTGTTAATAATCCAAACATGTTGCTTTTCTCTTTGTCACTTAATATCAAAAGATAAGATTTAGTTCCTTGAATTTTGGAGCATATGTTTTTATAATTCATACAATCAATCAAAACATATTAACATACTGTTTCCTGCTTACTATTTCTATTTCTCCAAAAAAAAAAAAATTTCACATGAGTATATACATGCAAATAGTTGATTTTAAACTTTTATGCAAGTGTCATATTATTTTTCAATATAGATTCATTTCTTATTTTTGACTTAGCATTTTGTAGGACCTTTATCCATATTTTTCATTATAGATAGAAAATTTCATAATTTCCTTCACCCATGAGTTGTAAAGTATGGCGTGTGGCGTGTGTATTAACTGCAGGGGGATGTATATAGCTATGTGAGTCCTATGCTAGAAATTTTTACAGGAAGGATGCCCATTGATGATATGTGAAAAGTTTCTGATTTGTGTAAATACACAAGAGCTTGTTTAGACCCCTCAAATTAAAAAATTACAAACCTAGATAGCTTTTACCTAACTTATATTAAGTGGGAACAAGAGTAAAGAAGTGCAACAAATCGTTATCACTACCCTAAGCCATATTCGTCCATTGTCACAACATAAAGGAAAGCTTAAGAGTAGGGAAGCGAGATGTAACACCGTATAACACCGAGACGTGCTATGAAAGAGGAAACCAAAAATCCCGCTAAAAACCTCTCCGCGACTTCAAGTCGAAATCGATCCAAAGAGAATAAAGTTGGAGGCATACGACAATAAAAGACCCAAGCCTAGTCTACCCCATGTATTTGGAGTCCTTCAAGCTCCTACTACCAATTGGCTTCTCAACCCTGTATTCCTCTAGCTGATTCGCACCAGCCCGATTGCATCCGCCAATGAATGGCTCCTTCCAATGCTTCCTAATAGCACCCAAATCTCATTTGACGCTCAAAATAGATGTGGTAAGCATTTGGGCTATCAACCTCAAAGATGTAGAGATGGAGAGGTAGGAGTTGAGGAAAACCACACAAAGAAACGCGTAGATGATCGTGTGATGCACCCTAACTCGAGTGCATTTTCTAAGTTTTTCTCTCAAAGCACTCCTTACAATATGTGGGTAATGAGAGTATATATAGTGTGGGTAAGACTTGCAAAGTAAAACTTCACTTTTTGCCAAATGTAATGTTTCCTGCGGAATCCTTCGGCCATTTTGTATCGCGAGACACTCCGAAAACCTCCAAAGGAGATGATCTCTACCTTCCAAACATGTGCTCTACACTGGGGCTTTTTTACAGTAAGCTTCTCGCGACACTCTATAAATCCACTGCTCATCCTTTTAAGCTTCTGAGTCTTCATACTCTCTCACACCTAGCTCCCTTACAATTTCAAAAAACCCACATGACATGTAGGAAAAAGATTAAAGAAATTACAATCAAATTCTAGCACGGAATTAAAGCCAACATAGCCAGTGGTAAATCACAACTTTACAATTTATTATATCCAATCTCTCCATAATTTTGTTAAGATGGCATTACCAAAGATTAAGCCTGTTGTTTAATTCAATGCTCTTGCTCAAGGAAGTTGAAGAATTGGGAGTAGCAACTGCTATAATGATGGCAATAGAAGAAGATGACAATGATAATGAAATTGAAGTAGAAGAATATAATATTATTGAGGACTTAGTATATTGATAATGACATGCAAAGTGCTTACTCTCAATTCTTAAAATTGGAATCTTAGGTTCATTGGAATCTCAAAAGAGAGAATGAGCATCGTAGAAGCTTTCATTAAGGAACTACAATTGATAAAAAGTACTTTCATTGGTTTGAGAGCCGCTGAGCCTGACCACAGAGCTGAACTCAGAGGTATTAGTTTTGATTATAAGACTATCCTAAGTAGTGGGTCCTACTATTTACTTTTATTTCATTCAGTTCCCAAATACTTCTAATAAAAAAAGCATGGAGATTTTATGATGACTTTTCTTTCTTTTTTATTTATTTAAATTTTGAGTAGATTATCATAGCGATTTTATGTCATCTTATTAAAACCTTACAACCTTCTTTTTGTAATACCCACATCCCTTTTAATTTTTTATGTTATCAAGGTTTAAAAATGGTGACAACGAATTTTTTGTATGAATTGCAGAGGCCAGAAATCACCAGAAGAAATTAAATGTCTTTAATAATGCATGGATTGCTTGGGATTAGGAATTTCACTCTGATGTTTTATAATTTCATGTTTGTTTGATATCCCTTGTTGAAAGGATCAATGGATGATTTTCTTTCTCTTCTAGTGTTGGAGTCGTGATTTTCTTTCTATTTTAGGAGTGTTCTTCATGTACTGTGCTTGTTTACCACTATTGTGTGTGATCATGTGTTTGTACTTTGTACTAATAATCTAAGTGACTTCCTAGAAGCCATTTATAGGAAGGGAATGCATCAAAGATACCATGTTAGTTTAGGGAACTTTATATGTGGTTTATGCAGCATTATTCTAGTGTAAAATAATAAAAGTGGAAATTTTTTTACCTCCACTTAAACTTAATGTTTTAGATTACATTATCTTGTGGCTGTAGAGAGGAGAGCAATCAATCTAAGTTTCAATTTATTATATAAGACTTAAAACAAACACTTAAAATAATCACCCTTCACTGCCTAGCATTAATTACTTATCTCCAACAAAAAGAATTACACAATAGAATTAGGGGAATAAAAAATCTAAGCAGATCCACAACGCATGGATGAGGAAGCTCTTTGATGAGTTTCTTTTGTATAACAAAATAAAAAAAAGATAAGAAAACAATTGCTATAATTTTTTTTTTTTTTTTTGCCATGTAGTGAGAAGCCATTAAATTATGTAAAAATAAAATAAAATAAAGGGTAGTGTTTATTACATATATGATACGTGTAAATTCATATTATGTGAAGACAGCAGTTGAGTGTATTTTTGGCTGTGACCGTGAAAGTAAGTTCCTCTATTTCCTTTTAGTTTAACATAATGCTGGGTAATCAGTTCCCACACTCAACATTTGTATGGTCCATTTCCCACAAAGGAGAAAAAAATATGAATGCACATTAATGGTGACACACCTACCAAAGTTAATATAAGAAGAGGGAGAGTGACTGAATACCTTTTTTCTTTATCTTTACGTATGAAAGAGTGGGAGTTAATTAATGGCCCAGACACTATCAATGTACCCTTTAAACAATTTTTACCAAACCCACCAAAATTAATAATAAATAAAGTAAAAAAACACTTTTAAGGTTGTTAATACAGCACTAATCACAAATCAGACAGCAATGTGTTGACTCCGGGGTCTCTTTTTACGGTGGTGGATGCTCCAATTGAGGCTTGTTTTCTTAATTTCCATTATGGGTTAATTATTCTTCTTTTTCACTTTCTTAAGAGAACATTATCAATTTATTAACTAATAAAGAGCCCATATATAATAAAAACTTGTGTATCCAGCTCTGCCGCATACTAAAAATTTCACTAAAATTTCCAAACCAAATGAAACTTCATAAACTTGAGGCATCCTCATAAACGGAAAAATTGCAAACAGTATATTTTTGGGAAAATTAGGTTGATGCCTGTTATTTATGGGATTCTTTGAAATAGTCAAGAACTCCGACTTTCGTGGCTAAAACGAACAAAAATGCCACTATAGGTACCCTATAGTGGCGTTTATAAACGCCATAAAAATTGTAAAATGCCAATATAGTATTCTGCTAATTTGAAAGCTTTCCAGTTTGGCTAAACTCGACTTTCAAAAAGAGTCTAATTTTAAATATATCGCTCGCAATTTTTTCCTCATAAACATAGTGGCTCGTATTCAGTCCGGTGCATCTCTATTCTTTGACTGAGATGTTCTATGGAATGGAACCACTGTAAATATATGGTGTTATAAAAGGCGCATTATGCCAATTGTTACTTTCAAAGGCATTCTCGATCTGTATTGACTATTTAGACTGCATTTGATGGTTTATTATTCAAAATGTTATGTCAATGGGAATGTGAAAGTAATTCACCGTACTGTTAATCCACATCAAGTTCAGTTCATTCTATTTGCTATTGAAAATTGTCATTTTACATGTCCCATGAAAATCTCGCAGTTTTAGTGCTGCATGGATATCTTAGTTCGTATAACTTGTTGACTAGCACCCTAGTCTATTTATATTCCTTGAAGATTTCTAAAAACACAATAATATACCGAAGTTAAAAATAATAAATATACAATAAAATCGAAAAGAAAGGGAATGCAAGGAGGAGACTGGAGAGAGTAAACACCTAAACACTTCAAGACTTTGATCGCAATGGGTTTAGTTTTGCCCCACTATCAATGTAGCCTTTAAACAATTTTTACCAAACCCACTAGAAAAACCAATAATGAAAACACTACCAAAAAGTTGTTCTAATCACGGCCAATGGAAACTAATTTTGACACAAATCAGACGGTAGTGTTGACTTTAGGTCTTTTTTCTGACGGTAGTAACTTATCCACCCAAGTCAACTGAGGTTGGCTATCTTAATTTCTATAGTTAATTATTTTTGTTTTCATCTTTGGAATCACATTATTAATATATTAATAATGTGTGACCCACCAATTCATCAGTGATGTAAATCTTTCAAATTAATAAAAATACTACTATCTATCTAAAACAAAAAGAAAAAAAGAAATTCAAATCTCATCGTATTAAAATTGGGTTGTCCTAGTCATGGATTTTTCTTTTTTTCTTTGTCTATATATTATGATATTATCTGCATATATATATTTCTACATTTAATAGATAAAAACTTTTTAGAAGATTTAATTGATTTATGATTCATATTAATATATAGATATGTATATATTAATAGTATTAAATCGAGAGAAAAATTCCAATTAGATTTTAATTTGATTTTCAATTCTGCGCTAACGTGTTTTATTTAATTTTAAATTTTGTGTTAAGTGAATTATTGAGTGTAAAATAAAATAGTTCAAATCCACCAGATTTTAAATCGATTTTAATGGATCTAATTTTTTCACCGACGCAATCATCTAAGTTTTATTTCTTATTTTTTGACAAGTGAACTATCAGACAAAACCAAAAGAAGAAACTAATAAATATAAATTTTATATATATATATATAATTGATCCCTTTCTAAAAATAAATATATAAAATGAACTCGTATAAACGCGATTATGATCAGTATTACATTTAATAACCACCACTGGGGCCTAAGAATAAAATGTCATTCATAACACGGCATAATGATGGTATATAGCTCAAAGAAATAAGAAGCAAAAAGCTCTACACCTAATTCAATTATCCAAGCGAAAGTAAGAACATCTGGAACTTTGGCTTTAATAAAATATTCCTAATCCAATTTCCAAATCCAGCCCACTTGGACCCTTACACATGCAGTTCCTCTGCAAATGTCGCTGCTTGACTTCCTACCACGGCCTCGCGAATTCAACTGAATGTGGATTTTTGTTTTTTTGCTTTTTTTGTGTATAAAGACACTATAATGTTTCATCGAATCACGGAATGAAACTTCGGAAAAATTTGCAGCAACAAAATTTGCCTTGCGAGATCTAACTAAAAGGTGGAGACCATCGAGTAAATTACGCGGCTCTGGCTACCTGCTCTTTCAAATTTAAACTAAATACAACTCGCACATTTACTTCGGAACGATCGACTTTGGAAAAAAATCAACAATAAGGAAATAGACATTTTGCTAGTTAGTATTTTTTAAATGAAGAACATTTAACTTTATAATTTTCCATGGTTTAGAAGTGTTGTCTAACATTGAATGTTATTGAGTTGCAAGTACATAGTTACCAAAACTCTACAAAAATTATTTACAATTTTAAATTAATAAAGCAAAAACTCTCACAATAGTTATATATACACACACACTCAAAACTAATATAAATCGCAAATATATAATAAAGACCAAGATATGAGTAAAGACACACCAAGTTTCAAATTTGAATAGCACATGATCTTCTCGTAGTAATAACAATATGTATTAACTCAAACATTTAAACAATATCAAAATTATAATACCTAATTCCATTATCTTTTATGTTGAATCCAAACAAATAATTAATTAACCAAAATCATAGCTTTAATAAGAAAACAAAAAATCATATGACCCCAAATAAAAAGTATTTAAGGTGAAGAATTAAGATCAACCTATTGAGACGCAACACCAAAAACCCAAGACTTAAAACTTCAAAATTTATAGAATCCCCAAATTCTATTTCAAAACTAAAACCAAATTAACAAATTTATATAGAACATACCAAATAAAAATTTATCGTTCTTCTGCGCCTGAAGATATTGCGTTGCATCTTTTGATTTTTCTCCAAAAAATAGAGATGCTTTATCCACAAGTGTACAATAAAAAAAAAAAAATTAGTAGAAATTTCAACCCAAAACCAACCCACCCTATATCAACGGAGTCTTTTTTCAATGCTAGCCTTTTTTTAGTCCTATCATAATTTTGTTTTTATATAGATTATCAACATTTGAGTTTGAGTTTAAGTTAGACTTGTTAGAGATAGAGTTTCACTTGTTAAGTTTTGATTCAAACAAAAATAATTTTATTTTAAAAAAATGATAATGATGAGTTTGAGCTTAAGTTGGACTTGTTAGGAGAGATAGAGTTTCAATTCTAGCTATGCTCGAACTAAAACAAAAATAATTTTATTTAAATATTTGCTGACGTAAAAATTGTGAGAGCTTCGTGTTTTGGTTTTGAATGAGTTTCACCATTGTTAAGTTTTTGATTAAAACGCACAATTTTATTTTTAAAAATGATAATGATGAGTTTGAGTTTAAGTTGAACTTGTTAGAGAGATAGAGTTTTACTTCTGCTTAAGTTTGAACTAAAAATAATACCTTATTTAAATATATTTAAATATTGTGCTGACGGAAAATTTTAAGTGAGGTTTATGCTTTTTGCTATATATATAGGTAATTATATCCTTTGCCGTAATGCTTGTTGAATAACATAACAAAAAATTATAATTCAATAATTCCTGTATTTTGATTAGAGTAACTATATATCTATTTGATTTAAGCCAAAATATTATTTTGGTCCTTACATTTAGGGTCCCAATCAATTTGGCAACATTTTCAGAATGCTAATTTAAATTCCTCGTACTCTGCACATACAATTTGGTTTCATCAAGCACTCACTAACGAAAATGCCTATAATCTAGCAAGGCATTGCTGGCACACTTGAAGTGTACGTGGTGTATAGAATAATATTAAAAAAAAAATGTAATTAACATATAAAATGCCACCTCAGCAATTTATTAAATAAAAAAACCACGTAAAAAAATTAAAGAACAAAAACAAAATTTTGAATTGGTGAAATTACGAAAATAAGTAAAATGAATTAAAAACTCAAATCTCCTCATTTATTGCCTCTCTTTTATTTTCTTGCAATCCAAACACTAAGAATGAATAAAAATACACTGTTCACCAAAAAAAAAAAAAAAACACGGCTTACATGATGGTCATTAGTCAGGAAAAAAGTAAAATAAGAAAGAAAAACCGAATTGTAGAAGAGCTCTGGAGGCTGAGCCGGATAATTGATTTACTTAAGAATGGTAAATTGCTGAGCCTGGTAACTTACAATTTGGATTCTTTATGACTCGATTTAGAAGTCAAATTAAAAAAGAAACCCAACAAAAACTAAAACAAAATTACCATTAATAACACAATTTACATGATAGTTGATGAGTCCAAAAAGTAACATAACCATTATATGACATTGACGAACCCAAATATATGTTACTCATTCATGACAAGCATTTATGTAAGAGTCTAAGAGAGTAACGGACGGAGCAACGGTAATAAAGAAGTTACTGATATTAGGAGATCAATTTGTAATGCATTAGCCATTACAAATAAATGCAAAGATTCGTTGGACATTAAGGTCGAAATGAATATAAAATGAAAACAGAATCAAACCAAAAGGTACAAAATTCTCATCCCAAAAAATTACTCTCAAGTTGAATTCTCTTATGATACACTCCAAGTGAATTTTCTAACTTAATCATTGAAGGATTTTTGGCAAACACCACACCATTGTATTTCTTTCTTTCTATTTCATATCTCATTGCAGGTTTCTCTTAGGACGAATTCGTCCCTATCGTCCATCTACATTGACAAGGAACTCGACTGTTGATTTTTTGCATCATCAATAGTCAAGTTAAAAGTAAAAGAAATAAGAAGAAAAAGTAGCTCTTCATTGCACCTAATTCAATTACCCAGGGTAAGGGTTAAAGAGGCTCCTTAACTTTGGGTTGTACTAAAATATTCCTAATCCAATTTCCAAACTACCCCACATGGACTCTTACACAGCAGTTCCTTATCAATTTATTAAATACTAAATCATAGAAAATTTGATCAATTAAAGATCCCACGGATTTTATATTTTTGGAGGTATTTGACAAATAGCATTAACGCACTACAAGGTACGCAAATGATTTTTTACGTCATAACTAACTGAAACAGCCTATATATAATACAAACTTGTGTATCTTCCTCTACTGCACACTAAAATTTCACCAGTTTCCTGCTTGTCCAAACCAATGAAGCTTCACAACCCCAATTTTCCTGCATTATTATGCTCTACATTCCTTCATATCATTCTGCTCTTTACTGTAACCCTTCTATGCTTGAAACCTGCCACTTCTTCTGCCACTCCAACAAATGAGACTGACCGTTTGGCTTTGCTCAAATTCAAGGAATCCATTGATTATGATCCATATGGAATCTTGAGCTCATGGAATGATTCTTTCCACTTCTGCAACTGGCGTGGAATTACATGTGGCCGCCGTCATCAAAGAGTCACAACCTTAGAACTACAAGGTCATAACTTACGTGGCACCATTCCACCTTACATTGGCAACCTCACCTTTCTTAGGGCCATCAACCTTCAAAACAATAGCTTCTATGGTGAAATTCCAAAGGAAGTTGGTCAGTTGTTCCGATTGCGAGAACTCAATCTTACAAATAACACGTTGAGAGGAGAAATTCCATCCAACTTGTACAACTGCTCTGAACTTAGGTTGATAAGAGTCTCGAACAACAAACTTATTGGGAAAATTCCCATGGAGCTTGGCTCTTTGACCAAGCTTTCTGGTCTTGGGGTCGCCAGAAACAATTTTATAGGAGGAATCCCAGGTTTCTTGGGAAATCTTTCATTACTCGTATTTTTTTCGGCATCCTTTAATGATTTAGAGGGAAATATTCCAGAAAGCGTAGGCCGTTTGAAAAGCTTATCATATTTCACAATTGGAGTCAATAAATTGAACGGTATGGTCCCCTCCTCTCTCTACAATATATCATCTATTGAAATCTTGTCATTTTCACTAAACCAACTTAGTGGTACCCTTCCAGAAAATATAGGCCATACTCTCCCTAATCTCCAATGGCTTTCAGTAAGTAGTAACAAATTCTTTGGGTCAATCCCTAGTTCTTTGTGCAATGCATCTAAACTTCAAGTGCTTGAACTTTCTGAAAATAGCTTTGTGGGATCAGTTCCAACTAATTTGGGTTATCTACAGGATCTTGAATTCCTGGAGCTAAGTGATAATAAATTAGGAAAGGATTTGGACTTTTTAATGTCTCTAAGAAACTGTAGCAAAATGAACAAGCTATTATTTGAAGAAAACCGATTTGAAGGTGTTTTGCCCAGTTCTATATGCAACTTGTCAACAAAACTCACAGAATTAACTTTGGGAGGCAATAAAATATCTGGATCTATTCCTGCAGCATTGCAGAATCTCATCAACTTAATTGCCTTGGGTATGGATGATACTTTTCTCATAGGTATGATACCTACTTCTTTTGGGAAGTTTCAGAAGATGCAAGTACTGAGTTTATGGGGAAACAAATTGTCAGGGAAGATCCCAAGTTCTATTGGCAACCTCACTCAATTGGTTGAATTGATTTTGGCTCAAAACGATTTAGAAGGAAGCATTCCTCCAAGTATTGGAACTTGTCAAAGTTTACAACAGTTGGATGTTGCAGAAAATTACCTTGGTGGAGTCATACCCCAACAGGTTTTTCAAATTTTTTCTTTGTCACTTTTACTCAATTTTTCCCACAACTCATTTAGTGGCAAATTACCTGTTGAAGTAGGCAGTTTGAAGAATATTAATTCAATGGATGTCTCTAAAAACAATTTTTCTGGTGAAATTCCTACAACAATTGGAAATTGCTTGAACTTAGTGTACCTAGGCTTGCAAGGGAATTCATTTAACGGGACCATACCTTCATCTATGGCTTCCTTGAAAAGCCTTGAACATTTAGATGTTTCACGAAACAACTTATCAGGATTAATTCCGAAGGGTTTGGATAAGCTTTTATTTTTAAAATATTTGAACATTTCGTTCAACAATATTGAGGGTGAGGTACCAACATGAGGAGTTTTCAGAAATGTAAATGCAATATCAGTTATTGGAAACAATAAGCTTTGTGGGGGCATTCCACAATTGCAATTGACAACA
This sequence comes from Notholithocarpus densiflorus, assembly GCA_030021035.2. Classification (NCBI taxonomy): domain Eukaryota; kingdom Viridiplantae; phylum Streptophyta; class Magnoliopsida; order Fagales; family Fagaceae; genus Notholithocarpus; species Notholithocarpus densiflorus. The sequence continues at coordinate 27,049 of JARYZH020001258.1, forward strand.
TGCCACATCGTTACAAAATCAAGAAAGTCCTTTACTTCTAGAGTAACAATCACAATTATTTGTGTGGTTGTATGTATCCTTCTAGTTTCATCCTTTCTTGTTCTTTATTGGAGGAAAAGATCAAAAAAGAAACCATCTTCAATAGTCTCAAAGATGGATCTCCTTCCAACAATTTCGTACAAAATGCTCCATCAAGCAACTAATGGATTTTCTCTCAACAATTTGATTGGATCCGGTAGTTTTGGAGTAGTTTATAAAGGAGTTCTTGAGCAAGATGAAAGATTAGTGGCTGTAAAGGTTCTAAACCTTCAAAACAAAGATGCTTCAAAGAGTTTTATGGCAGAATGCAATGTATTAAGAAATGTTCGGCATCGAAATCTTATAAAGATATTAACATGTTGCTCCAGTATAAATTATAATGGTGATGATTTCAAAGCTCTAGTTTTTGAATTCATGTCAAATGGGAACTTGGAAATGTGGTTGCATCCGATGACAGATAGTGACAATCAATCAAAAAATTTGAGCGTTCTTCAAAGACTAATTATTGCAATTGATGTGGCTTTTGCTTTAAACTATCTTCACAATCATTGTGAGCAAAAAATCATTCATTGTGATTTAAAGCCAAGCAATATTCTTCTTGATAATGATATGATTGCTCATGTAAGTGATTTTGGCATATCAAGGCTCCTCACAACTTCAAATGATTCTTCCCAAAAGTATACTAGCACAATTGGATTAAAGGGATCTATTGGTTATGCTGCTCCAGGTATTATCTTTCTTCTTTTGTTTTAAATCCTTAACTATTCTAATGTATTTATTTTCTTTTTGTCGCTTTATCAAATGATAGGATTTTTAACTCCTTGATTTTCTTGTCATATATGCTTTTTAATTTTCGTATCATCAACATATTCGAATGGGTGTACACGTAATTAGCATATTAACATAAACTCTCATTTAGTAATTTTTATTTATTTATTTGCTAAGTAACTCTCACTTAGTATTTGATTTTCTTTTAGAAGTTAAAACACATTCACGTTTGTACCACGCAAGAACGTACTTAATTTAATTTTTTTTTAATAAAACTGCAAATTTTAATTCAAAAATAACATTCAAATATGATTTAAACTTTGAGAAATGTTAAATTTGATATTCTTTGACTAAAATTTGTACCTTCTTTGTATAGATATATTTTCTTAATCAAAATAAATCAACAGGAGGGGCAAAAAGTGATTTGTACCCTCGGGATAAAGTTATTAGTGTTTCCTTTAGTTTCAAAAGTAAAAGCATACGTCACTGTTTTTTTAATAGAGATTTGTTTTATTTTATTGACTTTGCATTCTGTAAACCCTAAATCCATATTTTTGTAATAGATAGAATATTGCTTAATTTCCCTCCATTCCATGAGTTGTAGAGTATGGCATGGGCGGTGAAGCATCAACTGAGGGGGATGTATATAGTTATGGAGTCCTTGTGTTGGAAATGTTTACAAGAAAGAGACCCACTGATGATATGTTTAAAGATGGTCTCAATCTCCATAACTTTGTTAAGATGTCCTTACCAAAAAGGCTCATTCAAGTTGTTGACCCTATGCTTTTGCCAAGAGAAGTTGAAGGAGTGGGAGTAGCAACTGCAGCAATGATGGCAACAAAAGAAGATGACAATGACAATGAAATTGAAGTAGAAGAAGCTAATAATACTGAGGACTTTAGGCATATTGATGTGGATATGCAAAAATGCTTACTCTCAATCCTTAATATTGGAATCTTATGTTCATTGGAATCTCCAAAAGAGAGAATCAATATGGAGGAAGTCATTAAGGAACTACAATTGATAAAAAGTACTTTTGTTGGTTTGGGGATTCGCAGAGCTAGACCAAGTAGAGCTCAAGTAAGAGGCATTTCATTTTAATTACTATAAGACTACTCTAAGTAATGTGTCCTAGTCATTTATGTTGATTTCATTCAGTTTCCAAATACTTCTTTTCAAAAAGCATGGAAATTTTATGTTTACCTTTTCATTAAGCAAGGAAATTAGATTTTCCTTTCTCACTCGCGGTCAAATTGCTAAACAGAAATTGGCATCTTATTAATACCCACAACCTTGTAACCTTGTAATAGTTGTTTTTTATATTATCAAGGTATAAAATGGTGAGCTAACGAACTTTTTTGTGAATTGCAGAGGCCTGGAACAACTAGAAGAGATTAAATGTCTTTAATAGTGCTTGGATTATGCAAGGGATTAGGAGTCGTGATCTTAATTTCAAGCTGGTTTAATATCCCTTGTTGAAATGATCAATGGATGATTTTCTTTCTCTTCTAGTGTAAGAATCATGATTTTCTTTCTCTTCAAGTGTAGGAGTCGTCTTCATTTACTGTGCTGGATTCTACTACTGTAATGTGTGATTATGTGTTTGTAATAATAATCAATTCAATTCCTAAAAGTCTTTATAGGAAGGGAATGTATCGAAGATGCCATGTTAGTTTAGAAATTTAGATGCTTTATGCAACATTATTTTAGTATACAAATAAAAATGGATGTTTTGTTTAATTTCCATTTAAACTCAAAGTTTTAGATTATAGTAGCTTATGGCGGTAGAGAATAAAACAATCAATCTAAGTTTCAATTTATTATATAAGACTTTAAACCAACAGAAGACCAATCACCCATCATTGCCCAATATTTGATGAATCAGATATGACACACAGCAAACAGTCTAGGACCTCCCTAAAGCATATAAAGCTCTGTATATGTGGCTACACAAGAGAAGCAACCTGACTTAGTTTTGGTCCATGTAGCCTTATCCTTTACTTTGGATCTACAAGACTTATTGGCTTTGGAGTAGACTAAACCAAGTTCTGTTTTTTAATACTGAATCCACCAAAGCCTCGTAGATTGTTGCATCATATATAATCCAAATTTAAGCAGAAGTGTTCCAACTGGGTGTCAGTGGTCAAGCCATAGGAAGATTGTTTTCCCAAGTCGATCTAACCCAATTTAGAGCATCAACAATAATACTCTAAATGAAATTTTAATTAAAAAAAAAATGTATCCATTAGCTATTTGACAAGTTGGCAGACAGATTTTGAATCTAATAGACATGTATGCATAGAGCATTAACTCTTGTAGCACTCATTCTTAAGACAGAGAGAATGTGGCACAAAAGAATATATTGAAACGTGTTAACTAAGGTTACCATGTATACGTGCAAGCAAAAGAGAGAGATAAGCATTACAACTAGTAACTTAAACCCCAAAAAATAGAATTGTGTAAAAAAAATACTACAAAATACAAAGAGCTCATAAATGCTAAAAAAAAAAAAAAAACGAAGAGAAATGCTATGTTCATAATATTTTCAAAACACTTAAAAAACCAATAACAACTAACCACCAATAAACTTTTTTTTTTTTTTTGCTAAACAACTAACCACCAATAAACTTAAGTGGTAGTTTATTATGAGTTGTTATTGGTGAAGCAAAAAAATAATTTCAATAGTAGGTTCTAATTACAATCAATAACAACTAATCACTTATGATTTGCTGTGAAAGTTTTTTATTGTGAAAATGTTCTGTACGTAGCATTTCTCGAAAAAAAAATGATATTGGAAAGTATAGTAACATGGATTTTTGTGGGCCAAAAACAGAATACTATTGTTTTTCTTTGTGGCTTCTTTTGCCAATCACTTCAGGCTTTTTTGCTCATCAATTCATCAGCAACATCTTTGGGGTGACACTCAACACTTAAACATATACTTCTAGAAATTATCTTCTTCCCAATTATCCTCCGAGTAAGTAATGTTCCTCTGTACACTAGGGAAAAATGCTCATATACCCCCTGAAATTTTGACCATTGGCTAAAACACCCTCTAAACTTTTATATTGGCCAATTTACTCCTCAAAGCCCATTTCTTTAAAGCCACGAAAGCTAATGCTAGAAGCTCGCCTGTATCTGCTTATGACCAAACATTAAGAATTTATCAAAACAAAAGACTGTCTCATGGCAGGTGTTGTGGGATGCCTAACACCTTCCTCACACGTTACTAGACTTTTGAACCAAGAATCAAGATTTTTTATCATCCCGTTAGATTAGGAAAAAACTGACTTTTTCATAACCTAGGATTGGTAATAAAATCAAATAGAGTCAAATGACCAATCAAACCTTAGTAAAAACCTAATGATTGGTGGCGACTTCACAAAATTGTGACAATTTAAAAATGACTCATTAGTCATAGGAGAGCACGCACCCAAGCTCGCGAACCACCCTCTAGGGAGGGGCGTGCGCGTTGCTGTTTCTGGGTGGTCGACGACCGTGAGGTATCGACATAGCCAATAGGAATTTGACACATCATTTAATTTAAATTACACTAAAAATATACCAATTAGAGTTAAGATATCATAATCACTAGGGGTGTCCAGGAAAACCGGCGACCCGCCCAACCCTTCTGACCCGCCACCACTCGATCCGACCACTCCAGCGATCGGACACGGTTTTCGACTTTGCTAACTCGACACCCAGTGGGTCGGTTATCAGTTTTTCAGTTCAAAACCCGTGAAACCCGACCCGAACCGAAGTCCATTCAATATCTGGCAATTTTTCCCAGATTCCGGCCATTTTTCCAAATTCCGGTCATTTTTTCCAAGATTCCGGCCACTTTTTTCCATATTTTGGCCCTTTTTTTTTCTAGATTTCGACCCCTTTTTCACTTAAATCCGTCGATTCTGGCACAATAAACACCGGATCTAGTTGAACCAGTGATTTCTCATCACGATTTGGCAGAAATCTCGCCGGATCCGACGGGATCTCACTGGATCTTGGATGGATCTGGCAAGATCTCGCCGGATCTGGCGAGATCTCGCCACGTTTCAAAGGATTCCGGTGAGATCGGTTTCACTCAAAACCAACCACCACCCGCCGGCGATTCGAACCGACGAATCCATTACTGTTATGGGTCGGTTGTGGGTTAGGCAAAAACCCAACCCGCCCGACCCATGGACAGCCCTAATAATCACCTATGGCCGAGACTGGTTTCATGCAAGTGTCATTTATTGTTAAACCTTATTTCTTTCATATTTTTTAATCTGGTGGTCTGATTAATGCTCATGAATTGTCATTTTGATCGTTATGACCTCAAGATTTTTTTATAAGAAGTATTTGGAGATTGTCGGACCGTGTGCCTTACCGATCCATCCAACGACCAATTGGTGAAGGATGAGGGGGCACAAATCTTTTATAGCATTCAATCGCAGACCAAGCCCATTGGTATTGGAACGAATTGTGAAATCCCTCACAATGCGGCTCCAACGACTCGAACCTATGACTGGGCTCTGATACCACTTGTCTAACCGTGTGCCTTACCGATCCATCCAACGACCAATTGGTGAAGGATGAGGGGACACAAATCTTTTATAGCATTCGATCGCAGACCAAGCCCATTAGTATTGGAGCGAATTGTGAAATCCCTCACAAAGATCAAAAGGTCAAAATTACAGTCTTGCCTTGGAGACGTTAAATAGTGATAATATGCAATGTAATGCAAGTGGGGTTAAATGTGAGACGCAAAATGGGGTATCTACAAGTTCAACCTTCAATCAAATTTAAATTGAATTCAACAAAAGAATAAGATTATCAATACCAATAAAGCAAAAAATCTAAGCAAGAGAAAAATATGATTGTTGATTGAAAGCAGAATATGAAATTAAAAAAAAAGTCATTTAAGTGTACCTTAAATTGACAAAAACTGAAAGCTATTATAAATAATAATATATATGAAAAAATAGAATAAATATAAATAGTACCTGTTTGATCTGGGGGGAAACGCCCACATAGCAAACAATGGCCCGTTTGGTAATGTTGTTATAGTAACGTTGTTTAAGTGTTGTAGAAATACGTGTGAGTGAAAAAATATTGTGAAAATACGTGTTGTGTTGTTTAAACAACGAAAACTGTTGTTTAAATAACACAACCAAACAGGCCCAATTGCTTATTTTCCTATGGTGGTGTTGACTTGGCTTTACTGCTGCCTAGCTCTAATATCCCCTTAAATAGCACCAAATTTGGATTATAATAAGGAGAATTTCAGCCGTTCAAAGTTAGAGTTTGGCTTACCTCTAGTACATTTTTAACTAGACATGTCCTTTTGTTTTAAATATATAATAGTAGGTGATAGTGAGTTTTAATTTCCACATTTTATTTAGTTAGCGAGTAATGTAACAGTCTCACATTAAAACAAAAGGAGATTCAATTTTAAAAAATAGACGAAATCACCATTTTGGTCCCTATATTTTAAGGTCTCGGTCAATTTGGTCATTACATTTTGATAGCAATCAATTTAGTCTTTGTTATTTTCAACGTATAGTTAATTTAGTCCTTACTATTAACTCACTAACGAAAAATACTTACGTGGCAAACAGTTTTTTTTGTTGGCGTACACGTGGTTAACATAATAATATAAAATCAATTAATTAAACATTAAAAAATCCACATAAACATTTTAATAATAAAATAAATCAATGTCAGACACAAAATTTCTAAAAAGATTAATTAAAAAATGAATTAAAAAATATCCTCACTTTCTTTTATTTTCTTTAGAATTCTTGCACTTTCTTATTTCCCAAACACAATACGCAGCACCACCCAACACCCAGCAACACCACAATATGAAATCAAATCTCAATACCGAGTGTTTAGCCAAAAAAATCCCAATACTAAGCACTTCCTTAGTTTCCCTCACCTCTCCTTCTCTCTCATTCTCTCACAAACTCACACACACAAATCTCAATCTATAATTTCCAATAACCATGGTTGAGCGTGGTGGAGCAGGAGGAGATCTACAGTGGCTTTGAGCGAGGCTGAGGCTGAGGCCGTCCAACGAGAGACAGCGGACAAGGAGGATGCCACCATGGGTGACGAGAGATCTACCTTCACTCGCTTCCAACCAGTTGCAAATCTGCATCTTCATTGCACTGACCCATTGAATTGATCCCATGCTCTGCATACACCACTTCCCAAAACTTCGCATGTATTTAGTTCCCACACTGGCCTCCCTGGATGTGAAGAATCTCAAGCATTTTCACTTTCTTTTTGGTGAATTGTTTTTCTTGGGAAAGTGATAGAAAGTTGGGAGGGAAATTTTGCAAAGTGTGAGAGAGTTTGTCAGTGTTTGCGATTAGGAATTTAGAAGTTTATAGTGAGGGGTTCAGCCTTTGGTAGTTTTGATATTGATGGTGGTTTAAGTTAGATTGTTGTGTTCTGGGTATTGTGCTTAGAAACAGAAACTAAGAAAGTGCAAGAATTCAAAAAGAAAATAAAAGAAATTGAGATTAAAAAAAAATCATTTTCTTTATTTTTTCTTTTAATTAAACTTTTTAGAATTTTTTTTTGTCTGACATGAAAATAAAGTAGCTTTTTTAATATTTAATTATTTAATTTTATATTATTATGTTAGCCACATATGTGCCCTTTGATCAGTACAATAATTGGTTGCAAGTGCTGTCGTCGATATGCTCACTACTGACAGATCCAAACCCGGAGGATCCTCGTCCCCGAGATTGATCATATGTACAAGACTGACAAAGCCAAGTATGAGACTACTGCTCGAGCTTGGACTGAGAAATATGCGAGCTCTTGATTTGATTTTAGTTTAGGGAACCTATAGGTTGAGTGAAGTGAATTTAAGATGGGATCTCTAATAATTTTTTTATAAATGCAAGTGGATTGAGGTTTTGTACTTACATTTTGAATGCTATTTAGGTTTATAGATATTCATCATTTCTCTTTTACTACCTGAGTTCTAT
>JARYZH020001259.1:0-34767 GCA_030021035.2 Notholithocarpus densiflorus
CTATTTTTCATTAAGGCAGCTCCAACTATGTAACTAATGTCCAAATCCAAACCACACTTGATGGTATAAAAAATTAGTCACAGAACTGAAGAGTATCCTTCTTTTTGATAAGTAGAACTGAAGAGTATCTTTCAATGGAGAAGGATGTTGTAGTGAAATCAATATGCCAAGAAAACAGTAAACATGACAGGATGATTGCAAGAGAGAACAATCATTCCTAAATTTCTGTTACAATTTGTAAGGGACATACTACTAAATAATAGGAAGCAAGGAAGCAAACAATTTCTAGTGCAAGAGATTCATACTATTAACCTGATCGTGTTTCTCTGCTTCCAGTAGGTAAAATCAGACGACCTAAATCTGAAACCTTATCTAGCCTCAGTCTAATTCTCGTTTTTATAGGCAACTCTATTCTGAAAATGTGGCTCATAGACCTGTCTTAGATGATGTGGAACTCCCTAGTATCTTGGAGGAAGATGGCCCTTTGGCTAGATAGGCCTTTTGATGAGGAAGAGGTGTTTGGGGTGATTAATGATTTTAATAGTGATAAGACTCCTGGCCCGGATGGTTTTCCCATGGCATTCTTCCAGTCTTGCTGCAGTGTTTTGAAGACAGAAATTATGGAAGTGTTTCAAAACTTTCATACTCAGGCTGTGTTTGAGAAGAGTCTTAATGCTTTTTTTCATGCCCTTATTCCCAAAAAGGTGGATGTTGTGGAGGTCAAGGATTTTTGGCCAATTGGCTTAGTTGGTGGGATCTACAAGATTATTTCTAAGGTGTTGGCTAATCAGTTCCGAAGGTGGCACATGGGCTTATTCAGATTCACATAATGCATTTGTGAAAGGTAGACAAATCTTGGACTCCGTTTTAATTGCTTCAGAATGTTTCGATAGTAGGTTGAGGAGAGGAATTCCAAGGGTGTTGTGTAAGTTGGATGTGGAGAAGGCGTATAATCATGTGAGCTGAAATTTTTTAATGTATATGCTTCAGTGCTGTGGATTTTCAGATAAATGGAGAAAATGGATAAAGTGTTGCATTTCAACTGTCAAATTTTCCATTTTGCTCAATGGTAGTCCATCTAATTTCTTTGGAAGCTCTAGTTGGATTCGATAAGGGGATCCCTTATCTATGTTGCTTTTTGATATTGTTATGGAGGCATTGAATCGTATGTTGGATGTTGTTGCTAATGCTGGATAGTTCTCGAGCTTCTCTATAGGTAATACGGCTGGTACATCGATGATGGTGTCTTATCTTTTATTTGCGGATGACACTCTTATTTTTTGTGATGCTAACCCTACTCAAATTGCTAGTTTGAGGTCGATTCTGGCTAGATTTGAGGAGGTATCAGGTTTAAGTATTAACTTGGGGAAATCTGAGTTGGTTCCTATTGGTGAGGTGCACAATCTAGATGTTCTGGTGGGGTTGTTGGATTGTAGGCAATCTTCTCTTTCTTAGAAATATTTGGGCCTTCCTTTTGGTGCTAAATTTAAAGAATTGTCAATCTGGAATCCTATTTTAGAGAAGATGAAGCGAAGATTAACAGGTTGAAAGAGGCTATATTTATCTTAGGGGGGTAAGGTAACTATTTCCTCTTTACCTACATACTTTCTTTCTCTTCTGCCTATACCTGGGAAGGTGGCAAATCGTATGGAGAAATTACAGAGAGATTTTCTTTGGAGTGGAATTAGTGGTGAATAGAAATTACACCTGGTTAAATGGGCTAAGGTTTGTAAGCCTATGCAGGTTGGGGGCTAGGTATAAGATGGTTAAGGAGCTTTAATTTTGCCTTGTTAGGAAAATGGTTATGGAGGTATGGCATGGAGACAAATGCTTTATGGAGGAGGGTTATAGAGGCGAAATATGGGAATGTTTGGGGAGGTTGGTGCATGAAAAAGGTGACAAGTACTTATGGTGTTAGCCTGTGGAGATTCATTAGAAGTGGCTGATTGAATTTTCCTAAACTTCTTTTGTATGATGTGGGGGATGGTACTAGAGTGAAGTTTTGGAAGCATGTGTGGTGTGGGGAATGTACCCTCCAAGAGGCTTTTTCGGAACTTTATTGTATTAGCAGGACAAAGGATTCTTTAGTGGCGGAGGTTATGTGTTGGTCTGCTGGGACAATTCATTGGGATGTTCAGTTTCGTCTTGCACTGCAAGATTGGGAACAAGAATCTCTTGATCTGTTTATGGATATGGTCTATTCTTCGACTATGCGGGGGTTTGGTCCTGATAAGGTTTGTTGGAAGCCAGCAAGGAGTAGAGATTTTGAGGTTAGAGGAATCTATCTTTCTTTCTACCCTCCTACTCTCTTATCCTTCCCTTGGAGAATGATATGGCAATCGAAGGTTTCTCCAAGGGTAGCTTTCTTTTAATGGTTTGCTTCCTTAGGTAAAATTTTAACAACAAAAATCCTTTGCAAAAAACATTTGCTTGTTCTTGATTGGTGTTATATGTGTAAGAGTTGTGGGGAGTTAGTGGATCATGCTCTGCTTCATTGCCCCATAGCTTGTGAGTTATGGTCGTTGGTATTCTATTTGTTTGGAATCCACTAGGTTATGCCTCATAAGGTCATTAAGTTGTTTGAGTCTTGGCAGGGTAAGTTTGGGCGACATTGCAATAGAGATTTTTGGAGACTTGTGCCTCATTGCTTGATATGTTGTATTTGGCATGAAAGGAATGCTAGAAGCTTTGAGGGATGTGAATGTTCTATGCTAGAGATTAAGTCTTTTTTCTTGCACTCTCCTTGAACGGAGTATGGCTTTGTCTCATTCTTCTTGTTTTTCTTCATGTTTTACTTGATCATTGTAATTTTGGTTCCTGATTTGTACCCCCTTAGTACATCCCCAATGTACTCAGGTTGGCGGCTTTTTTATTAATAATATTTTATGTTACCTATCAAAAAAATAAATTTCTAACGCATTTACCACAAATTGGTGGATAAGTTAATTCTAACTTGGTGCCGCATCATGGCATTTACCACAAATTGGTGGCTAAGTTGTACAAATAAAAGATTAGAAGTATGACATCCTCGTATCACAGTACAATGAAAGTTGCAGGGAAACATAATAATGAAGTGGAGGGGAAAAAATCTCGATTCAAGTTCTGAGTAAGCATAATGATGATGCTATAAATGGACAGTTGAGTCAGTTGCATGCAGCATTTGAATACGACACTAAACCAGCTTCCCAACTTTAGTTGAAATAACACACAAAAGAATGTTATTGAAATTATTCAAAGCAATGTAACTGAAAATTTGTCCATCATCAGAGTTTCAAAAGAAAAATTCCAAGTTTTCTCACAGCATACAGCCATGAGCAAAAGATAATTACCATGTCCAGGTATGAGGGACCCGGAGTCCTTGACGCCTGCGTCACGTTTGATCATCGATTCAGTAAGATCACCGAAAATGGAACCGAAGAAATTGAGAACCCCAAAAGCAGTTGCACTGACAACCACCAGAAAGATATGTCAAATGCACATCAACAATTTCAAAAAGTTGTATATAAGGATATTGACAATTGGTATAGAAATTATGCATGTTCATCTTAAAGGAAACTTTGAAAGAAAGTAAAAAGGAGAAACATTCTCCACTCAGTATAACAGAAGACAGAAGATTGGTCATGCTTTTCTAAACAAGTGAACCAAATCATCAGTGTAACAAGAGAAACAGGCACAATCTGTTTGTGCTCTGTAAATTTCAGGTTGTTATACCCTTCATGATTTATTCAAGGAATAATCAGTTCATTGGGCAGTTGGACACAGGAGGTACTATAACGGATCCATGATTTATCAAAAAGAATAACAACCTATTACATCAGTCTTTATCCACCACCTCATGTAAAACAAAAAGAATATACAAACATTCAGAGAAAACTCCTGAAAGAATAAAACCAAAATAATACATACTTCAAGCCTAGGACATCTCCAAGTAATACCATTGCAACATCCTGCAGCTAACAAAAGTAGTACATACAGATACAATAGATCCTAATCTTGCTATACCCAATCCAGAATTATTTCCTAATTTCAAACTTGCAAGACCGAGGCAAGAAGGCACCATTAATTCAAATGACATTAGACTTTTCCAGGCAGTGCATATTATAGATGTTGCTGTCACTGCAAATATTTAGAAGTGGCAATTTTACCTGATTGACCTAGTGATTTCAAATATATACAATCATAACAAAAGATGTTCATGAAATCAAATTGTAAATGCATCTATAACTTAAAAGCCATCTGTTTATCTTAATATAAATCAATTTTAAAGGATATCAAAAAACTTATTTATATATTACTTCCATATGTTCTGCTGCTATTGAACTTTAGTGTAAAAAATAATAATTAGTCCTTTATGTATGTCCAACTTATAGATTGCACTTAAGAGGAAAATTTAATACCTTATTAATGATGTTGGCCAGCAAAAAATCTTCGATAATATAATAGAAGTAGCCACACATCCACCCAAGCCTGTGATAGTTCCCTCCCATGTCTTCTTTGGACTGATACTAGTAAGTGGTGTCCTACCAAATGTCTGCATTGGAGTACAAAACTATCTCAAGGTCCTTATAGTTATGAGCCCAACAAATATTATGTGGTAAAGCTGTAAAGGAGTCCTCTGCACACTGTCCTGATGATGGTTATAAATGAATATCTCACTGTAAAATAACCCAAAACACTTGACCAGTTCTCAGCACAAAGTCAACAAAGCCCTTGTGATTGCAACCCAGTGACCTAAAGAATTGCCATTTTTTTCATAACATAGGTACATACCAAACATAATATATCCACTATTAACTACTACAGTTTTTAACATCTATAGACAAAAACCTACCACAACATACAATTGTGGCCTTGAATGAACTGTATCTCAATAGTATGTCAAAATAAAAAATTGTATAACAAGTAACAGCAATTTTTTTTCTAACTGTGAAGTGATTACAAATTGATTTGCTACCAGTACATAAATATTTTCCCAGATGCCATAGGATGTCATATGTTTCTTTTTCTTTTTTTTTGATAAATAACGGAATTGTATTAAAAAGAAGCCCAGGTACACTGGGGGTGAACATGGAAAACAGTACATCAAACGCATAAATTACAAAGATCAAGCATTTCAAGAAAATTAGAACAAGGGAAAAGATTAAAGGAAGCACTCCACTCTAGCAAGGAATGAAGAAGAAGAGATTTAAGATCAGAAGTAGACCGCTCCTTCCCTTCAAAACATCTTGAGTTCCACTCTCGCCAAATACACCATAGGACACAATGAGGGACAGCCCTCCATAAATCAATGCTCCGATGCCCACCGAAGGAACCTTGCCAACTCAAAAATAAATCAGAGACACCATGCGGCATAACCCATTGAAGACCAAAAAGAGCCCACACCATAGACCATAAATCATAAGCAATAGGACAATGAAGGAGAAGGTGATTCACCGATTCCCCACTCTTTTTACACATATGTTTCTTATTATTTTGCTAATTTTGAAATTTTGAAATTTTTTAGGATTTCCCTAGTCAAATCAGAAACCTTTTGTGATAGTATATTGATTAGCATCTATTTAGAAATATTTTCACTTGGTAATTCAATTTTATGAAGACTACATACTAACTTTCGAGCCTGTAAACAAAAATAATAGTTCGAAATTCATTAATTGAGTTTCACTACTTTTGGTGGATTCCAAACCTTTTTCTTATTGATTCAAGGAACCTCTCATAGATTTAAGGATTTATGCCTAGCTAGAATGAAATCTTGCCTATTCAAACTTTTTGTACCATTCAATTAGTATTAAAGCCTGTTAGGTTACGAGTATGCTGAGAGGTGAAGACAAAGATAACTACCCTGTTGATGATGATTGTGGGGTGCAAACATTTAGGGTGCTGATTCAAGCTGATGATGAGAGCATGACTTGTTAACTCCATGAGATTTGTGGCATGATATCGATATATGTTCAAACGTCATACAAAATTTGTGAAGACAGTAAGAATAATCCTACCTAAAAAATTTCTCTTGCAATTGATTTTTCTATACTTCAATGGAATTCTAATTCTATAAGTTGAAAGTATATCAAAGAAAGAAGACTTTAACCGGATTCTTGATCTTCTCAATGGATAAGTCACATTCCATGGCATATATAATGAGGAGTGCTATTGCTTGTTTTAGGTTCTTCCACATCTTAATTGGCCATTTTTATTGGACCTTAATAGTAATACCCCCAATACTAAACTAGCCCACCTCAGAAGAAATAAGAAAGCTTTCCTTTAGTCCTAGTGTTTTTCAACACAAGCAAACATAATAAAAGACGATAATGCCAAAAAACTTCAGTCATCTCTCTCTCTCTCAAGCTCTAGTTTCTCTCCCTAGTCCCTAGCACCAGCATAAACTTCTTTCTCTTTGCAAACAAGGAATCTTCTCCTGCATGTAATATCTGCAATGCATTGGAGATCCTATGGCCACTGCAATTCTTAATCAACAAAAGAAAGATCCCAAACTCATTTAAGAATCATATCAATTTTGCCTATATTTTTGGTGTCTCTTAGATTGTGGAAGTAATCAAGTATAACTTGCTTTTGGGCCCGTGGAATTTGCTTTCAACGCTTCAGAACAACCCTCTCATAGACATTATCACACGTCAAATTTAACCTGATGCTTTGACATCCAAAAATCCTTAAATACTGAGAGTTAAGAAATTTGTTCTTATAACTATATCAAATTTCTGACACTCTCGTTCCCCTTCATCTTCACCTTTTTAATCATTTTTTCAATCCATATTGTCAGTACAAAAGTTTTTCCTACAAAAAGTAATATGAGAGGAAAGGGGTCACATATTCCTTTGTGCAGCATTTGATGAAACATATGCTGCCCAAGAGCTTGCTGCAAAGAGCATAAGAAAAGGCGAGGAGATCCCCTAGAATAGTTCAGTAGTGGGCAAGTAGCCTGTGCTTTGGTCACAATTTGTTGTCAAGACATATATTATGTGTCAAGTAATTTCCTGACCAGAAGAAACTCACACCACAATAGGGATGATGGCAAGTATCTATGGGAGCAGAATTGCATTCTGGGTTTGTGTTTGTGTGAGAGAGAGGATCTATCCCTCTGTTCTTAGAATTTGATATTTCTTTCTCTTCTTTTATGGAATCCATATGAAAGAAGAAATATATGGCCAGACTATTGGCTTCCTTTCTCTCTGTTAGAGAAAAAGTGGTATTATTGTCCAAAAAATTGACTGATAAATTGGGGTGTGGAAATATCACCTCCTTTATATATTTTCTGGAATTCCTAACCATAACTTTTGTGCAACAGATCAAATCAAAGAAATTCTCATTACATGGTTTGTTGTTGATTTGGATATTTCATAAAAGATCTTCTAATCACCATAGTTTTTTTTTTTTTTTATTAAGTCACCGCAGCAATTTTTTGACTCATAGGGCCATTCTGTGAACTTCTGTTGGCAGAGCTCACCAAAGCCCTCAGAATGGTCACTGACATGGCAATTTCATATCTATGATTTTCAAAATCCAGCATTTTTTAACCTCCAGCATAATTGTAATAAGAATCAGTGAATCACCACATGTAATAATCATACTTAATAAAAAAATAATTATTATCATAATTGCAAATACCTTGCCACCCAGAAAAGCATATGTATCGGCTGCAATTATGCTGCTGATAGAAATCAAGCATGCTACAAGACCAATGGTCCAATGAGCTTGGCCACCAAGAAGAATTGGCCATGATGCTCCTATTCCTGCCAAAGATAAACTGGTCAGCAAATATAGCTTGATAAAAGCACTTACAAGGCCACACATATGCATAGAGGAGATTCAAGAGAGAGAGAGAGAGAGAGAGAGGAGGAGAAGAAGAATTGGGTCTTCAAATATAAAGAGAAAAAGAACGGCTAGATATACACACTAAAATTTCATCAGCAGTAGAATATCAAATAAAATGGATGGAAAAAATTTTCTAAATTTTTCCAAGATACCAGTGCATCACACCCAACATCCTATTAGTAACATGTAGAAAACGAGAAAATTTGATCTCATTAATGGTTGAGTGAGGGCCCAAGTGACCCACCCAGCGACCAACTTTCTGTCCAGTCAAGCTCAGATAACAATGCTCCATTCTCTCAGTTTGTAAAATTCTTAATTTCATAACAAAGAGAGATTTCTTCAATAACAGAGTTGTGTTCCCTTTTGATTGGCCTTCGACAACATAGTTGTCAGATGATATCGCAGCAACATTTAAGCAATCCATAACAAGGGATGCAATTTCTTGAGCAACTGAAGGGTACAGTAAATCCAACCAACAATAGCAATGCAGAAACCATTGCCATCACTTTCCAAATGTCTCATGTGCATTGCTTATGATCCATTAATGACTTCACTGATATGTAGCTTTAAAGTAACTTCAGGCAAGTCCCCCACGTTGTTGTTAGGCAATACAGCATTGACAACAATAAGTTAAAGAACAATGCCATCCCAGAAATGCGACCCCCATAAAATTGGTCCACATGGAAGTAGCTGAAATAGGCTATCATGATAACTGATAAGTTGAGTTCATATTAAGAAAATTCTGAGTGGGATATTCAAAATTGTAATCCAAGTCTATTATCTAATGTGATGAAACCCCCTTGTAAGTTTAATTCAGTGGCTTCTACCGCCTCCGAAAAAGAAAAGAGTAATAACTATCAAGCATCACAACTAAAGGCACCACCTCTTGCAATTTTCCAAGAAATATATTAATGTACATCTTTTGTTTTAGACAAGGTAGTCAAAGGCGAAAGGCGACCTTAAGGCGCCAAGGCCTTGTATCGCCCGAGGCGTGAGGCGACAAAAAGGCGCTAGCCTGAGTAAAGCGAGGCGCCAAATTTTTAACATATTTATTATACATATAGAACTTAAATCATATGTATCTAGTGTATTATAGTATTATAATGAAGTGTTTTTCAATGTGTAACATGAAGAAATTAGGTCTATCAAATTATTTCAAAATAGGATTAACATGGTTTAGGCTCTATTAGTTAGTTCTAACAATATGTTTTACAATAAGCTTCTATATAACAATAAGACTTACAAAACAAATTTGTAAATTAATTTAATTCAATAGGTTTTATAACATGCCTTTTGAAATTAATAGTCTAAAAATAGGTTTCACAACAAACTTCTAAAAAAAACTTGAGGCTCTCGCCTTAGCGCCTTTTTCATGGCTTAAGGCGGTCGCCTTGCTCGCCTAGGCTCTAAAGGCGAGCGCCTCACTAAAGGCGCCTCGCCTTAGAGCCTTTGAGGCGCCTTAGTGGCGCCTCGCCTCGCCCGGGCGCCTAGGCGAGCGCCCAGCTCGCCTTTGACTACACTGGTTTTAGACCTCAACAAATTGGGCTTTTCTAATAAAATTTTCTTCTATCACACACACAAGAGTGGGTAATGCTTAGTGAAGTTACCCTATCTGCTGAATAATCATCAGACAAGTTTCTTCTCCCTCCCCCCTCCCCCCCCCCCCCCCTTTTTTTTCTCACCTAGTGTATTAAAAAGTAGCCAAATAGAGAAGACCCAAAAAATAGCAAGAGCAGAGTAAAGAGAGGGACTGAGTACCCTAAGCAGTCTAAAAAATATTTTGGAAGACTAGCACATGCTGAGTACCCTAAAACTATACAAAATAGGAGGATTGAAGCTACTCTAAACTTAGTGAAATTTCTTTTTTAACACTTAAAATACAAAAAGCACTCAATTTTCAAGTTTCATGATTAAATTATCTTTGTAAGTGACAATTTTTCTAAATCTCCTTAAAACTAAATACACTAACAGATAAGCATAAAGGCTCAATTTCTTACTAGTGTTTAAGGCTGGGGCAGCTAAACCACATCGAAGTTTAACCCAGAAAGAAGGAAGATATCCGCAGTAAAATAGCCCAAACATGGTACTACTGAGCTGTGCGAAACGAGGATTTCCTCTCTGTAAAAGCAATGCCATAGCAACAACAAAGGCAGCAAATGTCACGGAAATGTCAATTTGACCGAAATACCTGGCCACATATGAGAAACACTAATCAGAAACATATATTCATCACCCTCCCAAACCTGAAGAATGCATTTATAAAAAATGAGATAGAAAGTTTCACTATCGTGCAAGTCTAAAGAATTCTTTCTGGAGTAAATTTAACGATAGAAGTTCAGTTTCTTAATGTCATTTGAAAATTAAGGCAAAAGAAAGAATAGGGTAGTCCTGTGACGAATATATCCCATATCCAACATTTCATCTTTAATTGATTTCCCCTGATTATACTCAAGGATATTGCTTTGCTTTCTCTTTCTATTTCTTCCTTCAATCTACTCATAATAAATTTGAGTCAATTTTCATTCTTATTTTTGCTCTTTCCTCTCCTCCCTTGTGTTGAATCCTTGTGACACCAACAACGAGTTGCATTTCAATATAAAATTGAGTAACTATCTGGATTTACTGTGGGAAATATAGCTGCATCTAGAAGAATTTTTTGACTTAAAAGGAAGGATAAAAAACTTAGATGGAAAGCAGCTTGCCTTGCAACCAATTTCATTGTAAATGACATGGACAACAGGAAGGTAGCTTGTTGATTAAATCATTCAACTTTTCATTTTATATATTTCCCCTCACCAAATCTTTTTTGTTACTACTTTTAAAGTTAGCATGCGCAACTTACAACTACAAACAATAAAATGTAACTGCATATGAAACTGAAGCATCTAACATAGGAAGCACAGCTTTGGCACTATATATAATATGGAAATAAATCCCTAAATGAACATGCTTCAATTATTCCCACAAATATTAGTTTACTGATGGAAATTGAACCCCCACCCCCCCCCCCCCAAAAAAAAAAAAAAAGAGGAATTTGATTATTGATGCAATTGTCACTATTTTCTGATTATTAAAGTAGCATAGTACGCAGAAAAAAAGGGCAAAAATTACACTAAACAAATAAAGAAAATTGAAAAAAAAAAAAAAAAAACCACTAGAGATGCATAACTTACAAGGTAATTATGGGCATGACAGCACAAATAATAGAGCACACTCGTGACACGTATCGAGGAGGGGGTGTCATTCCTGCAGTGATTCCACGACTCCTAACTAAATCAAAATACTCACGTGCACCGACAAAAACAGCAGCGGCCATGAATGCCGTGAAAACCCATCCTCCAGCCAATACGACACCACCAACAGAGATTCCAATGCCAAGTCCAAAAACAATTCTTTTCCTCAACTGACTGGCTTTCTGTTGATGATCCGAGAGCGAATCCTCATTTTCTGATAATTTATCACCTTTGTTGACTTCCTACAACATATCCGTTTCAGTGATTCCACTCAACCATACATCCATTCTCACAAAGATACATAATTATTTTAATAAGTAAAAATTAAAAATAAACCGAAGTTCCAAACTTTTTCACATCAACCACGGCAACCATCACAATCTTTTCGTCCATAACAAAAAGCCTAAACTTACACCATATATTCCAATTTTCCCTAATTATCCTACATACCATGAATATTTTATGAAATTCTATTATATAAATATATATTTTCTTTATCATCCATTAATTTCTTAGGCTAAATTACAAATTTTACTCCCTCTTAACTTTGACATGTTTTCAATTCAGCTCTTTAAATTTTTTTTTTTTTTTTTTTTCATTTCAGTCTTTGAATTTCATTCATTACAATTTAGTCCTTCCATCCAATCCGCACCATTATTTAAAACCTTTATCAATCGAATTGGACCAAACTAGACGGAATAACTAAATTGAAAACATATTTGACTGAAATTGAAAAAAAAAAATGAAAACTTACAATAGTGAATTGAAAACATGTCAAAATTCGATGCCATAACTTATATTTTAGCCTTTTCTTCTAACTAGTTTTCTTAGCACACATTAAATTCAACAAAATAACCACACAAACACACATAAATTTAGGTTTTTTTTAAAATTTATTTTTCAAAACCAACACTTTTTTTTTTAAAATAAATTCTTCGAAAATCGAAAACATATTAAGTTACAAGCAAATTCACCCAAAAAATTTGAAACTTACAAGCAAATTCAGCAAATAACCACACAAACAAACATAAATTTAAGTTAAATTCACCAAAAAAAAATTAAAATTATATACAATCTCAAATTCAAATTGAAAGTACCTGATTGGCATTCTCCTTGCCGAGCTGGTCCAACATATTAAGTTACAAGCAAATTGACCAAAAAAATTTGAAACTTACAAGCAAATTCAGCGAATAACCACACAAACAAACATAAATTGAAGTTAAATTCACCAAAAAAAAATCAAAATCAAAATTTATTACAATCTCAAATTCAAATTGAAAGTACCTGATTGGCATTCTCCTCGCCGAGCTGTTCCGGCTCAACTCGAGCCACGGCGGTGATGACGCGCCGGCGAGCCAAGCCGCAGTCTCGGCCGAGCCGAAGCACGCTTTTGCGGCCGTCAAAGACGAAATTGAGCTTCACAACTCTAGGCCGAGCAGGAACCAGGGCTTTCGACGGTGATGAATGGCAAGGGCAACGGGTTATGGAAGACAGAGAGAGCGGAAGAAGCTTGTAGTTGTAGCGTCCGATTCCTGAATACGACGTCGTCGCCATGAAAGCCGCCGAGTACTACTACCACTGGTTCTACGGATTTCGCATTGGTTGAGAGAGAGAGAAAGAGAGAGAGAGAGAGAAACTCTTGTAGTGTTTATTTTTGTTTGTGGTGTTTTTGGAGAGAGAAGGAGAGATCTGAGAAACCGAAGAAGATGATGGAGCTCAGATCGAGGCTGCTCGTCTTTGCGTGTGATAAGCGATCGGGGATCTGCCACGTAGGATTCATTTCTTGGGGGAATGTGTAAAATAGACCGGTAAAGAGGTTGTATATGGTTAGTTAGGCAACGTTTGAAACAATAATAGAAAGTAGCATCTTGAGTTTTAGAAACTCGAGATCCATATTAAAACTCGAGTCCCAAAGACTCGCTTTGCGAGTGTTTAGGGACTGAAAATGCCACATAGATCTCGAGTCTTTAAGACTCGAGTTCCATGCAAAAAAAATTTCTCCTATAGTGGCGTTTTTAAACATTATAGTGACGTTTTAAAGCCTTATAGCAGCGTTTTCCTGCAAAAAAAATTTTATAAGTGATTACCCCATATCAAGTTTAGGGAGCCCTATAGTGGCGTTTTTAAGCCCTATAGTGACGTTTTAAAGCCTTATAGCGGCATTTTTCTGCAATTTATGGAACTCGAGTCTTTAAAACTCGATTTTCACGTGAATTTTTTTCCAAATCAGACCCATCCTCTTACAAATTAAGACTTAAAAACTCGAGTTTTATCTTGGAACTCGAGTTTTAGACACTCGAGATGCTAGTTTTCAGCATTGTTTTGAAATGTGACAACTAACTAAATTTTTTTATATTTATTGTTATTTAGAAAGGGTGTTCTTCATTTCTTTCCTCTTTTAAAGGGAATCTTGTTTTCATCGTTAAAAAAATTAGAATGAATCTAATAAATTATTTAAGGGTATCTTTGGTGTAATAGAAGTAATTATTAATAGTCATTTTATCATTTAGTTGTGTTTTTATTATACGAAATATTTATTTTTTAAGTGATTGTAAATTTGTAAATATTTATTCTTTATTGCATGTAATTGGGTTTAAAATTAATATATTTTTAAGCTATATCTAATAGTCAAACTTATGAATAGTTACTGTCATTTTTTATTTTGAGTTTAGTGTTATAATATTTAAAAATGAGATAGAGATAGCGTCATAATGTTTGGAATATTTATCTAAGTGAGTTTTTTTTTTAAATAGTAAAAAATAATATATTCCTAGGAAATTTTTTAAAAAATAGTAAACTACTCTTTTAACCAGTTTGTGTTTTTAAATTTAAAATTATTTAACTAAAAGATATGGATATTTTAAAGAGTTTAAGAATTTGTATGAAAATAATTTAGTACGCAAAACGATGAAACTCAAACCAGAATCAATTATTACTTATTAGTAGTATAGATTATATCTTCTATTACCGGTAATAAATATTAGTATTCTTAATGTAATATTTATTTAGTGTACTAAATGTGCCTTAAAATTTTAAAATATTAGTGTTATGTTAATGAGTCTAGTTAACAAGAGCCATTATAGAAAATAATGAATCATTTTAAGAAAAATTTAATATGACTTTAATGGGAAATTGTTTTTTTTTTTAAAAAGTCAAAAAGTTTTTTTTTTTTTTTAATAAAAAGTTTCTAAGAATATTTCTTAAACCAATGTCCTTAGGGCCTAGGGCATCATTAACTTTTCCCCATGTTACTTACAAGACATTGTTTGATATCATGTTTTTAACTAACAATCTTTATCAAATTTATTTGTGTGCAAACTTGTGTAAAATAGTGTGTAATAGGTTTTACGATAAAAAGAAAATCACATTAATTAATTAAAAAAAAAACTTATTTATGGAAGCCTCTAAATGAATTGGATAAGAGTTATTATACATAATCCAATATTAACTGTCATTTCCATTAAATAAACTAGTTGTCATTCATTAAAATTTAAATTATATTAAGAGCTATAAAACACCATACCTTCACTATACAATATCCAATTATTTATTTCACCTTCACTATACAATATCCAATTATTTATTTCACATTAGATTAGACACAATCCCTAACTAATCCAAAATATATATATTAATTAAGATTATAACACAATCTTAATTAATATATGTGGGGACAAATAACCAAGAGTCATGCATCTTGGGCTGTGGGCTTAATCCGAGGAAGACTCATGGGCCAAACAGTGTGGCATTTATTAAACATTCTACTTTCAGAAGATTCGTACATAGGAAACGGACGATTCTGTCCGAAGAGGGTATAGTCCTCGGACTAGAAGAGTGCGGTTCAAGGATGAATCTCATTGATTGAAGTAATCCTCCTAGAATCTCTAATGACAGAAATGACCTTTGTGAACTTACTGGGAAAGAAAAGATCCCCAAAATATCTGAAGAAAGGCTGCTACCACCACATTGAATACCTTGCAACTACTTTTTTGGCCGCATTTATGTGGAGAAAACCTCTGAACAGTGCTACCAAAACTATTACAGCTCACAGGAAAGCCAAAGAAAAGGTCTGATGGGACAAGTATCAAGGAACGCCTTAGATGAATGACAAGTGTAAGGTTAGGATGATTAGAAGATGATTATATAGTGTAACACCCCCTCCATTATAGGGGGAACTTTTTTGGAGGAAGAAGATTGAAAAGAAAAGAAGAAAGAAATAAAATGCGAATTACATAACATGATGTCTCCTCGGATCGAAATAAAAACTTATTTATACCAGATCATCTCGATATGCTTTGAACCTTTTATCAGCTTTTTAGTTTGTTTTTAAGAATAGGTTGAACGTAGTCCTCGCCATTCGTACCTAATTCTTTAATCCACTCTCTACAAATTTATTGCAGCGGACTTATTGGGCCCAGGTCCTGCATGCTTTGGACTTGAGTGCACAATTTGTGGCCCTACAATTGGCGCCGTCTGTGGGAAGAATTTGTGTAATAGTGAGCGCGACGTTTCACCATGGTAGGATCAGGTCCCCATCAGCAGGAATCTAGGGGCTCCCATCAACAAGATGCCTTCTATAATCTTGAACACAGAAGAGATAGGGAGGGTAGCCCGCATACTACACAGACTAGCAGAAGTCACCCGCAAATGGGGAATCACTTCCCTCAGGAGCGGAGTAACAGGGCCATGCAAAGGGAAATCGATGATTTAAAGCGAGAACTACGCCATGCACACCAGCGACGAGCTCCTTCTAGTTCTGGCATTTCTTTAAATGATGAAGAGGATGTCACGTACAAACGCGGGCCTAGGACGCCACTGAGCGAATCTTTTTCCTGTGACGAGGAAAACGTTCATAAGCGGAAACGTAAGAGTCCACCTCTTAAGGGGCTGAAAAATGACGCCATGAGCAAGGCTTTGAACCAAATCTCTAGATCCCCCTTTACGCGTCGGATTGAAAGGGCAGAACTTCCTCGGCGATTCCATCAACCCACTTTCACCACTTACTACGGCCGAACGGATCCAGTAGAACACGTAAGCCAGTTCAACCAAAAAATGGTTGTCTACTCTAGGGACGAGGCTTTGATGTGCAAAGTTTTTCCCTCCAATTTGGGACCCATGGCCATGAGGTGGTTCGATGGGTTGAAAGCTAACTCCATAAATTCCTTTAAGGAACTTACACAGGCTTTTGGTTCTCGTTTTATCACTTGCAGTAGGGTACCTCGCCCTTTGGATTCTTTATTGTCTCTGTCCATGCGAGAAGGGGAAACCCTGAAAACGTACTCAGACAGATATTGGGAGACGTACAATGAAATAGATGGTGACTTTGAGGACGTGGTCATCAGTACTTTTAAAGGTGGTCTACCTGCCGAACATGGATTAAGGAAGTCCCTCACTGGTAAACCTGTCACCAGTGTGCGTCATCTTATGGATCGAATAAGCAAGTACAAAAGAGTTGAAGAAGACCAGCAGCAAGGAAAGGGTAAAACAAAGGTTAACCCTCAAGAGTGTAGGGATTTTAGGTCGGACCGATTCAGTAACAATTGGCCTCAGAGAGATTTCGCCGGGCAGTCAGATTCCTCCAACACCCAAGCTGTCAACGCGGTATTCCGAGAACCAGTTCATCAGGTTTTGGAAAAAATAAAGAACGAGTCGTTCTTTAAATGGCTGAACAAAATGGCTGGGAACGCTATGAGGCGCAACCAAATCCTCTATTGCCAATATCATCAAGATCAAGGACATACTACCGAGGATTGCAGGAATTTATGGGACCATTTGGATCAGTTGGTCCGAGAAGGAAGATTGAAAGATCTGTTGCATCATTCCAGCAGTCAAACAGGACAGGCTGGGTTTAATTCTAGAAGAGGAGCTTCCTCAGGGCCCCCCTAGGAACGATAAACGTCATCTTCGCTGCCCTCGGAAGAACAGGATCCTGCCCGTACCGAGTGATGTCTGTAGCTCGGTCACTGGCCGAGGGCAATAATCTTGAGTCAAAGAGAACCAAGATGGAAACCCAACCAGTTCTGGGTTTTTCAGACGAGGACAAGGTCGGAACTATCCAACCCCATGACGATGCCTTGGTGATTACACTTAGGATAGGTGGGTATGATGTGAAGAGGGTGTTGGTGGACCAAGGCAGTGCCGTGGAGGTTATGTATCCTGACCTGTTTAAAGGTTTGGGGTTAAAGTCCGAGGATCTAACCGCCTATGACTCCCCCCTGGTTAGTTTCGAGGGAAGAACCGTTATGCCGAAATATCAGATTAGGCTACCTGTACAAACCGGCCCTGAGGTGGTAGAGGTTGATTTCATTGTGGTGGACGTTTATTCACCGTATACGACTATTGTGGCCAGACCTTGGCTTCACACTCTAGGGGCTATCTCCTCCACTCTGCATCAAAGGGTGAAGTACCCTTCCGAGGGTCAGGTTAGAGAAATCCTTGGAAACCAGTCCATGGCCAGACAATGCTTGGTGGCCGCCATATCCCATCAACCTGAGGTTGAATCGCCGATAGCCGCTGAGGGAAGTTCATAGCAATTAAAAACTCTAGAGTTGCCTATCGATGGGCATTCCGAGGAGGCAAATGTGACGACTTGGAGAAGATCATTATAGGGGATGATCTGGAGAAATATTTTCAAGTCGGGTCCCAGTTGCCGCCCCGCGAGAAAGAGGAGTTGATTGAATTTCTTAAGAAGAACGTTGATGTATTCGCCTAGAGCGCTTACGAGGCCCCGGGGGTGGACCCGACCTTTATCTGTCATCACTTAAACGTTAACCCATCCATTACTCCAAAAAAGTAACCACCCCGACGCCCATCCAAGGAGCATGCAGATGTTGTTAAGGAAGAGGTGAGAAAGCTTAAGCAAGCAGGAGCTATCAAGGAGGTGTTTTACCCTGAGTGGCTGGCTAATACTGTGGTGGTAAAGAAAAAGAGTGGCAAGTGGCGAGTATGTGTGGACTTTACCGATCTAAATAAGGCCTGCCCAAAAGATCCATTCCCCATGCCACGAATAGATCAGTTGGTGGACGCGACAGTGGGACACCCTCGGATGAGCTTCTTGGACGCCTTCCAAGGATATCACCAAATACCCTTAGCCTTGGAAGATCAGGAAAGGACTGCTTTTGTCACCCCCATCGAAAACTATCATTACAAGGTGATGCCTTTCGGTCTAAAAAACGCCGGATCAACCTATCAAAGGATGATGACGAGAATGTTCGAGCCTCAATTAGGAAGAAGCATTGAGGTCTACATAGACGATATGGTGGTAAAGAGCAAGGCGGTATCCAAGCACGTAGATGACCTCGGAAGCATCTTTGAAATCTTGAGGAAGCACAAGTTGCGCCTAAATGCTTCCAAATGCTCGTTTGGTGTGGGATCGGGCAAATTCCTGGGATACATGGTAACCCACAGAGGAATCGAAGTCAATCCCGATCAAATTAAGGCGATTAACAATTTACACTCTCCTCGTAATCCCAAAGAGGTCCAGAAACTTACTGGAATAATTGCCGCCTTAAATCGGTTTATATCTCGTTCAGCAGACAGATGCAGACCTTTCTTCCTCTTGATAAAAAAGTGGAAGGGATTCGAGTGGTCCGAGGAGTGCTCTAAGGCCTTCCAACAGCTTAAGAAATATCTTTCTCGGCCCCCCATCATGTCCAGTCCTCAGGAGGATGAGATGTTGTTCGCCTATATCGCCGTGGCCCCCCATGCTGTAAGTCTGGTGTTGATCCGAGTTGACGGGGGCGTGCAACGGCCGGTTTACTACGTTAGCAAATCGTTACATGAGGCCGAGGTGCGTTATTTACCATTGGAGAAGGCCATCTTGGCTGTGGTCCATGGTACGCGGAAGCTTCCCCACTATTTTCAGGCACACACTGTCATCGTCTTAACTCAACTCCCGCTTAGGGTTGTACTTCGAAGTGCTGACTATACAGGCAGGATTGCTAAATGGGGTACAATTCTAGGGGCTTTTGACATCAAGTACATGCTTCGCACCTCTGTTAAGGGTCAAATCCTCGCAGACCTGGTAGCCGAATTTGCTGAAGCCTCGTTAAAGAATGTGCCAGCAGCGCAGCACATGGATGAAAAATCAGTTGGCATCATCTCGTTGCAAGAACCCCTATGCTGGAAAATGTATGTCGACGGTGCAGCAAATCAAAGGGGTTCTGGATTAGGACTGGTCCTGATCTCTCCTGAACAACTCACAATAGAGAAATCATTGAGGTTGGGTTACTTAGCCACCAATAATGAGGCCGAGTACGAAGCTCTGTTGGAAGGAGTGACCATGGTTCAAAGGCTAGGGGGAAAAGAAGTAAAAATATTTTCAGACTCCAGATTAGTTGTTGGTCAAGTTAAGGGCGAATTAGAGGCAATGGATGAAAGAATGCAGAAGTATTTAAGTCAAGTTAAACAGTTGCGGTCAAAATTTGAGTCATTCAGTCTACTGCACATCCCCAGAAGCAGCAATTCGCATGCAGATTCTCTGGCTACACTTGCAACCTCTTCGACGCAGAGCTTATCTCGAATTATCCTCGTAGAAGACTTGTACAAGCCCACGGAGGCAGGGGGAAAGTTAACCCAGATTTGTTAGGTCCGAGTGGAACCTAGCTGGATGGATCCCATCATATCATTTTTGAAAGAAGACCTCTTGCCGGAAAGTAAATTGGAGGCAGAAAAAATACGAAGAAAAGCACCTCGCTTCTGGTTGTCCGAAGATCGAAAATTATACAAGCGCTCTTTTGCTGAACCATATCTACTGTGTATTCATCCTGAAGCGACAGAGGTCATCCTAGAAGAGCTACATGAGGGGATTTGTGGGAGCCACACTAAAGGCAGGTCTTTATCTCATAGGGCCATCACGCAAAGCTACTGGTGGCCAAATATGCAAAAAGAAGCACATGAGTACGTAAAGAAGTGCGACCAATGCCAGAGATTCGCACCAAACATACACTAACCAGGGGGGATCCTTAATCCACTAACCAGTCCTTGGCCATTTGCTCAATGGGGCTTGGATATTGTCGGACCTTTTCCTAAAGCAGCAGGAAACAAGAGATATCTGCTGGTCGGCACTGACTATTTTACTAAGTGGGTTGAAGCCGAGCCTTTATCAAACATCAGGGATGTGGACGCTAAGAAATTTATTTGGAGGAACATCGTCACTCGGTTCGGGGTCCCTCGTACTATTATCTTGGACAATGGTCTTCAGTTTGACAGTAAGGCCTTCAGGAGATACTGTGGCGAATTAGGAATAACGAATAGATATTCCACCCCAGCTTATCCCCAAGGGAATGGACAAGCCGAGGCCGTTAACAAAGTCATAGTAAACGCCTGAAGAAGATGTTAAATGATGCAAAAGGGAGATGGGTGGAAGAACTGCCGCATGTCCTGTGGGCCTATCGAACCACACCTCGCAGGTCAACGGGGGAAATTCCTTTTTCGATGACTTATGGTGTCGAAGCTGTCATTCCTTTGGAAACAGGGTTTCCAACGCTAAAAAAAAGTTCGTTCAATTCAAATAATAATGATAATCTGCTGAAAAGAAGTTTAGATTTCGTTGAGGAAAGAAGGGAAAGTGCACTGGTCCAATTGGCGTACTACCAACACAAACTTAAGCAAGGATACGACGCTAAAGTAAGGCTAAGGCCACTAGCGCCTGGTGACTTGGTCTTGAGGAAAGTTCTGGGCACTGCAAAAAACCCAGCGTGGGGAAAGCTAGGGCCCAATTGGGAAGGACCATATCGCATCACCTCGGAAGCAGGTATAGGGGCATATTTCTTGGAAGATTTAGACGAGCGTGTAATACCACGTCCTTGGAATGTAAACAACCTGAAAATGTATTATTATTAATAAGAATTTTCTTTATCATTAAACTCGTGTGTTGTGTGAAGATGTGGGAATTCCCGTTTTGGGGAAATTACTACACTTACATTTATTATAAAAGTGTTTAAACAGAACCTTAGTCATGCCTGATGTCCTCGGACCAGATGCTTTGGGGAAATTACTACACTTACATTTATTATAAAAGTGTTTAAACAAAACCTTAGTCATGCCTGATGTCTTCGGACCAGATGCTTTGGGGAAATTAACACACTTTTGGGTTACTAGATAATAACATTTTATTAGAATGATCGAATGAATCTTAAGTTATTGCAGGACCCTCTGACCATGCACAATTGAATTAATTTCCTAGTATTTTCTTTATATAAAGCATTCATTGGATCTTAAGTTATAACAAGTCCTTGCTGTCATTCTTCATTACGAAAAGGTCGAGCCTTAAAATAAGAACATGATGAGCTCATCCATTATAAATATTTTATGACAAGCCTTAGCTTGTAAATAGGAAGTCATCTCAATTTTTAACAAAAGCAAATGGCAAAGGTATAAATGCAAAAGGTAGGAAAGACAAGTCTATTATTTAATCAAAAATAAAATAAGTACATCATAAGTGTTGGCAGAAGCTACACTTAAACAAAAAAAAAAAAAAAAAAAAAAAAAAAAAAAAAAAAAAAATTTACAGCTACTTCTTCAAAGACTGAGAATCTTTCTCAGGACATATAGCCTTGATCTTGGCACCCTCAGCGTCAGATTTTTTCTCAACTGTCTTGGCCTGAGAAACAACGTCCTTTATGATAAGGGAATCCTCGGCGGACTTATCTTTGACAACTCCCTTGGAGGCCTCAACAGCTTCGACAGGGGCATTTACAGTAGTTATTTGCTCAGGAGGAGGGAGGGGTAGATTAGTGGCCATCGGAGGGCTAGTTGGGATCTCCTTGATGTGTTCAGGGAAGAACACGTTCTCAGGTTTCCTCAGCTCAGAATCAGCAGGAACCCCTGCACGATTAAGTGCTTCTACCCAAGTCTCCGTGCAATATTCCCTGCACACCTCAGCTACCTCCTCAGTCAGCCTTTCCTCCGTTTCCCCTACTCCGCGTTCATATGCCGCCTCCTCCACGGACTTAGCAGCTTCCATCGCCTTTAGTGCTGCTTCCTTAGCTTTCTGCAATTCAGCTTTCAGGCTTAGCACTGCTGTTTTCTCAGTAGCCAAATTTAGCTGGGTTGTATAAAGCTGTTTTCGCTGGTCCTCGGCCTGGGCCTCAACATTTTTTAGCCCTGCCTTGGCACTTGAGCATTCTCGCTCTGAAATCTTCAGCTTCTCGGCCAGCTGCATTTTCTCCTCTTTCAGGCTCCCAAGAGTCTTCTCAACTTCACGCCGAGAGTGGGACTCAGCCTCACATCTGTTTTGAGCATTTCGAACCCACTCTTCGGCCACATAGACTTGTTGAGTGACCTGCATAACAGTGGCAAAGAAGTCATGTATGTAAAAGCAAGTATAATAATACTGATAAGATCAATAACTTTTTAATGTTTAAATCATTAAATAAATCTAGCCTACCAAGGCGAGATCCTTCTTCAAGGACATGAAGAGCTCGAGCTGCCTGGTACGCCTGAGGGCCTCCATATCCCGTGGGAGCAAAAGGGGTTGCTCTAAAGCTTGAGCAAGATGGGCTGAGTGACCTCTCTGGGACTCCCTAATAGTGGCATCCCAGGGAATTTGAGTCCTATCCAACTCTATCCAAAGGGCCTAGAAGCACTGTTGTCTGCGCACTTCAGCATCTTCTCTGCTATAAACAGAGCTTACCCTATTATCCCTTGGGTCTTTAGTCTTCTGCTGTTTGGAGCTCTTCGGAGGGATCACCTCACCTTCTTCTATCTCCTGCATTGGTCTCTTCTTCTTCAAATGTGGGATGGCGCGAAGTCCAAGATCAGCAGGAAGAGGAGGCGGGGGGGGTAGATTGGCAGGAGCCAAAGTCTGGGATGTGCCTTTCGAGGCTCCTTTCTTGCCTCTATTGGCTACTAAGCCTTTCAAAGATGGCCTTTCTTTCGAACTCATCTCTCCTTGTTCTTCTGAGCTTGAATCCACTCGGAAAACAATTAATGTCGGCTGAATAGCTGTGGAGAGTCTGTCGGCGTCGTCCTCAGAATCCGAGAGCTGCACAGGCCTCTCTGGTCTGCCTTCCTCTCCTTCAAAGCGGAACTAATCTATCTCCTCATCTAAGGACAGCCGTGAAGAAGATATTTCCTCTTTTTCTGCGACTTCAGCTTCGAGAGGGACTTGTTGTAGTGGAAGCACAAGCTGAGGAGGGATTTGAGAGACTGGCAGAATGACAGGAGGAAGGTCGTCTTGGGCCAAAAAGTCTGGTTTTGACACGTCGATACGGTTAATCCGACGATCACCAGCTCTAATAGCGTTCCCAACTTCCTGAAAAACCCTCGAAATGGGTTCAAAATCTAGGACGAGGTGAACAGCTCGTAATTGTTGATCCTCGCTCACAAAAATTTCTGACCTGAGAAGGTAGTTGAGAGCAACCACGTTGGTGAAACTTAGCCGATGAGCAACAAGTGTCCTATATGCAAAAATAACCAAAAAGTCAGGTACGATTAAACAATGAGAATCTATTGTCAAAAGAGACTACAATGGGAAACATAGATGGAGGATAAAATCTAAATCCTATGTCAAGGGATCTAACTCTAAGGTATCCCACCTATCTCTCTCTCCCGAGTTGGGCAGGGTCGACCATCGTGCCATGCCCCTGAAGCGATGAGGTAGTCATCTTTCATCCCTTTGTTAGACTTGGGGAGACACGAGATAAGCCTCACAATGGACGACCTGAACTTGAGATGAAATCCTCCGTCGGCTTGCGAGTGGCACTCGTACAGGTGAACCACATCGTGCTAGGTGAGGCCCAAATGAAGATGCTAGTCTAGAGCATCGATACACCTAAGAATCTTAAACATGTTGGGTGCGCACTGATGAGGGCATAACCTATGATTTATAAGGTACTCTCGGGTTATCCTACCCATAGGAAGGGTCATTCCCCTTTCTATGAAGGCTATTATAGGAATGACCACTTCTCCTGCTTCTCTAGGTATAACAATTTCTTCTGAGGAATAATATCGCAGGCCAACCGCCTGGGGTATATGATATTTCTGTTTAAAGGCTTCTATTTTGGCTGGGGAATCTACTAGACGCTCAAATCTACCTATTTTTTACAACCTAAAGGCAGAGTAGGTGATTTTTGAGGGTAAGGAAACAAAATAAGCAGGCCGAGGAGATAGACCGAGAAGAAAATTCTAATATAAAAAGCTAAACAAACTTACGGGATTACGAACACTAGTATCTGAAAGCTTTCTGAGAAGACCTTCGAAGATTTCTCACAAGAAATAACGATAGAGATTCGGGAGTTTGGCGTTTTTTTAAAGGCAGGAGCGTTAGAGTTCTCTGGAGCGCTTGAAATTTCTTTGAAGAAGAAGATAAATGATTTCCCTCAAGGCTTTATATTAATAGAGAGAGAGAGGGGAAGTTATCCCGCTCAGAATTCTAAGGGAAATATCAGCCGTCAGATCCGCGCATCGACCGTTGGATGTAGGAGACAAGACGCCTCCTAGAGTAATTAATAAATGCTTCGGGGATTGCGAAGCGTCAGAAGTAATCATGAAACGCAATTAAGTCATATCCCCGCTCGTGTGAATTAAATATCACCTGTTTTTATCTCTTGAAAGTCAAAACCTCACTTTTTCTCCTCGGATGGGAGGGAAAAATTGAAGTTTTGAGGGGCTATTGTGGGGACAAATAACCAAGAGCCATGCATCTTGGGCTGTGGGCTTAATCCGAGGAAGACTCATGGGCCGAACAGTGTGGCATTTATTAAACATTCTACTTTCAGAAGATTCGTACATAGGAAACGGACGATTCTGTCCGAGGAGGGTATAGTCCTCAGATTAGAAGAGTGCGGTTCAAGAATGAATCCCATTGATTGAAGTAATCCTCCTGGAATCTCTAATGACAGAAATAACCTTTGTGAACTTACTAGGAAGGAAAAGATCCCCAAAATATCTGAAAAAAGGCTGCTACCACCACATTAAATACCCTGTAACTACTTTTCTGGCCGCATTTTTGTGGAGAAGACCTCTGAACAGTGCTGCCAAAACTATTACAGCTCACAGGGAAGCCAAAGAAAAGGTCTGATGGGACAAGTATCAAGGGACGCCTTAGATGAATGATAAGTGTAAGGTTAGGATGATTAGAAGATGATTATATAGTGTAACACCCCCTCCATTGTGAAGGGAGAACTTTTTTGGAGGAAGAAGATTGAAAAGAAAAGAAGAAAGAAATAGAACGCGAATTACATAACATGATGTCTCTTCGGATCGAAATAAAAACTTATTTATACCAGATCATCTCGATATGCTTTGAGCCTTTTATCAGCTTTTTAGTTTGTTTTTAAGAATAGGTTGAACGTAGTCCTCGCCATTCGTACCTAATTCTTTAACCCACTCTCTACAAATTTATTGCAGCGGACTTATTGGGCCCAGGTCCTGCATGCTTTGGACTTGAGTGCACAATTTGTGGCCCTACAATATATATTTTGGATTAGTTAGGGATTGTGTAATAGATAATTGTCTGATATAACTATAAGATTTTATAAGAGGTTTTTATATAATTGAAACCCTAATGTTTAATTGGAACTAAAATTACCATTCATCAGTGCTAACGCCATAATATTTCTGCTCCTATTTTCTTTTAGAACACAATCTTCTCTTTACAATTGTCCTTTGTTAAATAGCAAGATATCTTCTTATTATATAATTGTTGGCATGGGAACTTGCTGAAATTATTTACCCCGATCTCCCATCACACTTGGTGCACATCTTCACATGGTAAAAGCTTGGAGTATTTCTTAATTGGAAAAATTACAATAAACCCACCTGTGCTTTTGTCTATTTGCATTTTGCCTACCCGTGATTTAAAACTTAACACTTTACCCACCCGAGTTTCATTCTGTTTGCTCCCCGTTACCCATCTCACCTTCAAACGTTAGAAAAACACGTTTTTAATAGAAATCACAACATAAGAAGGATTAAAACCACTTTCCCTTAAAAACTTTCCTCACGAGCCCTAGAATCATGAAAAATCCCCATCTGCATCTAATATACAAATCGTGCTACAAGAATTAATTGAGAAAAGTAACGGGTTGTTTGAGGGACCTAAATTCATCTAATAAATCAGTCATTGTTTGGGTTTTTAAACTATTTTTCTTTGGGTTTGTTTGGGTTTTATAATTTTTTGAGAAATTAGTCAATGTTACATGTATTTATCTATCGAAGCTCATCATTATTGAGAATGTTACATGAATTTGTTGATGTTTATGAAAAATGTGACCACCTGTGGATATAATTTGTTAATGTTTATGGGCATTTTATCTGTCGTGGTCATTGTGCCTCATTATGGACCCTACGAATCTGTTGGGTTTTAATTTTAGTGTTTACATGTGCTTATTAGTAAAACAGAAACATGTGGTCCTTGGCCCCTGTGTGTGTTGCCTTCCAAAAGCAAAATAGAAACATAGAAGTGTTTATTCTTTATGTGTCTGTTCTTTTACAATTCGTTAATTGTCTACGTGTAAAATGGTAATTTGTTATTGTAGATGGATGATATAGACTTCAAATTTGAGGTTCATTATGGGGGTACTTTTTTGTAGAACCCAAATTTAGAATATTTTGGTGGGAAAGTTGAAATAGTGTATGATAAGAATCTTGATAGGCTTAGTTATTTTGGAATAGAAGCTATATGTGATGATTTGGGGGTTGATGAACCATATAGGTTTCATTATTTAGTTCTTGGGGGCAACTTGGAGCAAGACTTGAGGCTCATAAATGATGATGCAGATGTGATGTCTATGTGTAAGCTTCATGCAGAATGGCCAATAGATACCATCATACTATATATGGAAAGTGGTCATACTCTCTTTGCAGTTGAACTTCCTGAAGAGGTTGGTGGAAGGGTTAGTGGAGGGGTAGATGAAAGGGTTGATGGAGGGAAAGATGGAGATGGCCAATTGGAAAGTGATGGTGATAGTGTGGTGGTAGAAGAACCACATGGTGCAGCAGCTGCTGTTGAAGAGGAGTTTGATTGGTTGAATGAAAGTTTAGAAGGAGAAGACTTTGATGATGATGTATTTGGTGTGGTTTCTCCACCTCACAGTATTCCACCTGAGCCTAACAATGATCCGCCTCAACCAACCACTGATACACCTCAACCAAACACTAATACACCTCTTACAAACACTAATACACTTCAGCCAAACATTGTTCTACCTCCATATATAGATGTAGATGAGGAATGGGCTTAACCAACTCTAGAGGATGACATTGCAAGTATAGATGGTTCTGATGATGAGCAGAGGCCTGACTACCTAGAATTCAATGAGAAGACTGATTTGAGAAATGTTAAGTTGGTAAAAGGGATGAAATTTCCAAACTCCAAGGATTTTAGGAAGGCTCTGAGGGAGTATGTCATTCAAAAGCATATTAATATCAAGTGGAAGTTAAATGAGAAGAAGAAGATTTATGTACATTGTAAGAATAAGTGTGGATGGAGGTGTTATGCTTTTATGGTTACTAGAGAGTGCATGTTTCAAATCAAGTCACTTAATCTTGAGTGTACCTGCCACCTAACATTTCAAAATAGTCAAGTTACATCAGCATATCTGGCAAACATGTACTTGAAAGATTTTAGTAGAAATCCTAATTGGGAGGTCTCAGGTGTCCAACACCATGTCATGCAATAGATTTTAGTTGATTTAAGTCTTAGTCAAATGTATAGATCAAGAAAGGCAGCTAGGGGTTTGATCACTAGGAATGAAGAACAGCAGTATAGCCTACTTAGAGATTATGCAGAAATGATAAGAATGACAAATGTAGGAAGTAAGCTGATATTGCAAACGGAGATGCAAGATGAGAATGCATAACCCAAGTTCAAAAGGATGTACATTAGGTACAATACTAAAAAACAAGAATTTCTAGGTGGTTGTAGACCATTTGTTGGGCTGGATGGATGTCACTTGAAGGGTAGTTTTGGTGGGCAATTACTATTTGCCACTGCCAAGGATGGAAATGACAATATATTCCCAGTGGCAATAGCTGTGGTTGAGCAAGAGAACAAGGACAGCTAAATTTGGTTCTTGGGGCAATTTGCAGATGACATTGGTAGGCTAGAGCAACTGAATCTAGTATTCATCAGTGATAGGCAGAAGGTATTCTCATATTGCTCATAATTATTACTTACTTGTGATGTTCATATTGATCATACTGTTACTTGTGATTCTAAACTTGCTTACTTGCTTGTAATACTCAGGGCCTTATTCCTGCAATGGAGACTCTATTCACAACTATAGAGTATAGGTATTGTGTGAAGCACATATACAACAACTTCAAGGTTAACCACAAAGGTATGAAGTTGAAGAGTGTATTGTGGAGGTGTGCTGACACAACATCAGTTAGGGAATTTGAGAGGGGGATGCAATATCTGAAAGATTTGGATGAAGAAGCTTGGAAATATCTTGCATATATAGATCCCGCACAATGGACTAGATCTCATTTTACTCCTAGGGCTTTGACTGATTGTATTCTCAACAATTTGAGTGAGCTTTGACTCCATGATTTTAAAGGCTAGAGATAAGCCAATCTTATCAATGTTGGAATGAATTAGGGTTAGGCTTATGAGCAGACTTTACATAAAAAGGACTGACATAGAAAAGTATCGTGGCAAATTGTGTCCAAACATACAAGACAGGCTAGAGAAGTTGAAAGTAGAGTGTAAGGGCTTCTGTGCCATGCCATTTGGGAGGTTTGTGTATGAAGTTGACAATGAGAGGGAGAGGCATGTGGTGGACTTGGTAAGGAAGACATGTAGTTGTAGAGTGTGGGGCTTGACAGGAATCCCCTGCAAGCATGGAATTGCAGTAATTTTTGTGAATCATAAGAAACCAGAGGATTACACCCATCTATGCTACTACAAAGATGCTTATGTGGAGACATACAAGACACCCTTACCTCAAATGTCTAGCCAGTCTAAGTGGATTCTAAGTGGCCTACCTGCTCCTGTTACACCTAATGTCTATAAGCCACTAGGCAGGCCATCCATAAAAAGGAAGAGGGATGCTGATGAGCCAAAGAACCCTTACAGAGTTTCTAGAGAGAACAAGCCCATCAAGTGTGAGAGATGTTAAAGGGAAGGGCACAATGCAAGAGGATGTAAGGCTAATGTCACTGGTGAGACACCATGGGAGAGGAGGAAGAGAATGCCGAAAGCTAAATCAATAAGTAATTTTTATGTGTTCATTTAATTGTTACCAGTAATACATCAATAACTACTTTAACATGTTGAAATTTGGTTGTAAGCAAGGAGAAGGGCTTCTACATGTAAATAAAGATCACAAGCCCCATCCTCATCTCTAGGAATGGCAACGGGTCGGGTTTGGGCCGGGTTTTTAGATACCCGAACCCGACCCGCGGGCCTTATCCTTTACCCAAACCTGGCCCGTTTAATAAACGGGTTTTTTTTGCGAGGCCTAATCCCGCCCTGTCGGGGCCCACGGGCCCTATCCACCACTTCTGCCGCCTATTTAGAAGGCCTAATCTGTGGCCCAATCTGATCCCATCTTAAAAAAAAAAAAAAAAAAAAAAAAAAAAAAAAAAAAAAATTCAACCACAGAAATTGTTTCGATCACAAACATAAACGGAAATACAAATCACACCCATAAAAAAAAAAAAAAAAAAAAATACAAATCACAAATAGAAAACTATTTTCAATCTTTAATATGATATTGTTTCGTTTCAGATACAATTTATAATTTTTTTTTTTTAAAAAAAGAGAGGACAAAACAATGAATATAGATGATTTCAAGAACGGTTCTAGAGACTTCAGGTGTGGATGTGTGGACGTTTATAGAGACAGCAATTTCGGTGGCGTCTATGGATTATGGTAGCGAGTTGAAGTAATGAAGAGATAGGATCATTGAGAGGCTCTATGATGCAACGACGCTGTTTCAATCTCGGTGTCAAATTTGCGATGAAGATGATGGTGATAACAGTAACGCTAGTAATGAAGCGAAGACGACGACTACGACGACGGTGATGAGAGATGATGACGACAACAAGGATTTGGATTTGTATTGTGGTTTGTTTGAAGATCAGCAAAAGTGGGTGGCCGGCGGTAGTGTGTGAGAGCCTCTGCGAGAGAGAGAGAGAGAGAGAGAGAGAGAGAGAGAGGTGAGAGTGAGGGTTAGGGTTTGGGAAATGAAATCTAATAGGAGAAAGAGAGTATTTTTATCTAGGGTTTTTTATTTTTTTAATATTATATATGTATACGGGTCAAGTTCGGGCCGGGTATGCATAAAATCCAGACCCGACTTGGACCCGTTCCAGTTTTTTTTTTTTAAATCCATATCCGACCCTATTATTTATCGGATCGGGTAAAATTCCGCCCATTAGGGTCAAGCCGGGTCGGGTATCCGTGAGTCGGGTTTTTATTACCATCCCTACTCATCTCAAGCCCTATCTTCATCTCAGCCCCCACCAACTCATCAGCCTTATAATATGGCCTTCTCTAACCAGACTTTAGGGTTATAGCCACCAGCTCAATGGTACTCTTCAGACTTCAGGTACACAGTTGAAGGAGGTCCATGGTTCTTTTCAAGCCAGCCAGCTCTACACACCCCTATAGAAACATGGGACACTAGAGCACCATCATTATAGGTACTATAGTTTTAAGTTTGATGTTTATTCATAAATTAGTGAAATGGGTAGCTAACATCTCAATTCTTGTATTTTGTAGCCTACAAGACCACCTGCTACTAGAGGAACTACTTTAAGAGGAAGAAGTAATGCACTAAGGACATAAAAATGTAACACAAGAGGTGGAAATGGCAGCTATGGGAGGAGAGGCTGCCATAGGGGCAAGTGCAGTCAATGAAGCAAGGGCAAAGTAGCCATGGGGTTATATATGTTAATTAATTGTCAGTTTAATATTTTGTAAACAAGGGTAGGGCAATGTGTTAGTTTATATATTGTTGGGGTTATATGATTAAGTGTTAGTTTATATGCTGTCAAAACATTGTTGGAGTTTGTGTTATTTTTGTAAGTTTTGTACCAAATGCATTATATGCAATGGTCATGGCAGGTGCAACTGTTTTGTGGTTGTTGTACCATGCCTTAGTTTGACTGGTGATTGATGAAAGACAATGTTCAATGCCACTTTAAGTGTGTAGACAAATTCCCAACTTAATGGCAAGTGTTTTATATGATTATTTTGAGTAGTTGTTGTCATGTGGTTGATTTTTGCAATTGAATATAGCAGGTTTATGTGTGTATGTGTTGAATACAGCATGTTTAATATTTTAAGTAGTTGTTGTCATGTAGTTGATTATTGCAGTTGAATATAGTAGATTTATGTGTGTATATGTTCAATAAAACAAGTTTATTATTTTGACTAGATGGCATTGCATTTATCTTTTTTTGCAAGTTGACAGATGGTTGTTATGCACTTTCAACACAAACACCAAACACAATTCACTTTAAACAATTCATTTTCAACACAATTCACTTTACACAATGCACTTTCAACACAAACACTAGACACAATTCACTTTAAACAATTCACAGCATCCAACACAATTCATAGCATCCAACAAAACATAAGACACAAGTTGCCAATTCACTTTAAACCATAGTGCTATTACAAAACAAAGTGGCTTCAAGCTAACATTAGCCAATTAAGAAATTACTTATACATTACAACCCACCAGGTAGACTCAATCTCATCATTCCAACATTCTCACTTGAGCCAAAAAAAAAAAAAAAACATAACAAAAAAAAAAAAAAGCCATGAAAGAATTAGTGCAATTCTGGACTTTCTCTCTTGCTCTAAAGCTCTCGCTACTATCTCCTTGGCTTTAACAGAGGAAGCTCGAAACTTCTTCTCCCTCTTAATAGCTTTTGATGCCCTTTCTTGTGCAATTTCTACCATTTGGGTAGCTTCTGCTGCTATTTGGGTAGCAGTTCTTTCCCTTTCATTTGAAAGTTGCAGCTCACTCCGCAGTATAGATAGCTTTTTGCACCAAAGGGGCAGCTTCATTCCCACGTATACAAGTGGGATTATAAATCCAATGAAAGAAAGGGCACTTGGGACCAACCTATTCATAAATTTAATTGAACATATCATTTTCCAAACTCACTTCAGTCAACTAGATTAATTAAAAACTAAACTTACTTTATATCGGCTACAACCCAGAAACCTTCTCCCAAAATTATCCACTGTCAGACTTGTTCTCAGTACACAAGTCTCATATGTACACATATGCCCACTTGAACCTGAGTAATTTCCACTGGAGGAAGACATTGCTTATTAACTTTTTCCCAAATTTCCTGTGAATCAAAACTACACATCAATGGACTTCTATCCAACGAACCAATCTTTCAAAAGGTGAAAACCCAACCCAAATAAAGTAGAAATTTCATACCTGGTTTGCTGTATCTTCAAATTAGAAATGCCTCAAGAAAACCCAAAATCAGAATGTCTAGGATGATGAAAATTTTATGAAATACATGCAGAAAAATAAAAAACCTAGCTCAATACAAAGATTTTTCGTGATTCTAGGGCTCGTGGGGGAAGTCTTTAAGGGAAAGTGGTTTTGATCCTTCTTATGCTGTGATTTCTATTAAAAATGTGTTTTTCTAATGTCTGAGGGTGAGGTGGGCAACAGGAATCAAACGGAATGAAACTCGGGTGGGCAAAGTGTAAAGTTTTAAACCACGGGTAGGCAATGTGCAAATGGGCCAAAGCATAGGTGGGTTTACTGTAATTTCTCCTTCTTAATTCGTACATTTTCAACAAAACCACAAATCTCGGTGTAGTTTGTTTTATTTTATTATTATTTTTATATGGTTACTAAACTGACTACAAACAGGAATGCACTTACAGTTTTTAAATTCTTGTAGGACCTTGTTCAGTTTTGGTTGTTGATGAACTGTACATAAGTAACAGACTTTAACTTAGTATGCGTTTGGATTGCGTTTCTTTAGCTGCATTTGCGTTTGCGTTTTCCTTTTTTTTTTAGAAGCTTCACGTGGGATTTTTTTTCTGTCGGTGGGTTTGGATTATGTTTCTTTAGCTGCGTTTGCGTTTGCGTTTTCCTTTTTTTTTTTAGAAGCTTCACGTGGGATTTTTTCTGTCAGTGGGTCCCGTGCACAGTGCACGGGACCCACTACCTCTTTGACCAGCAAAATTTTCACTGAAATGTGTCTATCGGGGGTCTTGTGCATTGTTCACGGGATCCACAAATCTTTTTTTTCAACAAAACTTTCATTAAAAATGGGTCCCACAGTACTATTCATACATTTAAAAATTATTTTGCTACAGTGTTTTCAGTTTTCAGTTTTCAGCAAAATAAGCGGTATCCAAACGGAACCTTAGTGAAAGAAAATATTCTACAAAATGTTTTGATGGTGTTTACTTAGTATTGTCATTTGTTTATGATGTCAAAATGAATTGTAGTTGTTATTAGATTAAGGCGTTTATTTTGTTAAACTCATTTGGACTACATCACTCTCTTATGTTAGTGTTTCTGGATATGATTTGCAATTTGGTTTCAGCGTGTTTACAGAAAAGATTAAGCACTTAACTTTCTACCATGCTTGCATTGTGTGTGTATACGTGCTAAATTTCTTATTTCTTAGTGTGTGTAAAGGTATTTATGCAAAACTATCTGTAAATTTGTCTTGTAGTCTTTAGAGTATGATACAGAGGGATTGCATATTGCATGTTACCATCTATTAAGGCTTTATTTATTATTATTATTTTTTTTTTTGAGAAGAAAGTCCAATCTTATTCATTAAGGAAGGCTGTTAAAATCAGCCTGGAGTGTTGCAACTTGCAAAAGAGAATGAGGAGGCCATTGTTTTGACCCTCATTTCTTTTTCCCCATTGTATACCATGATATTGAATGAATAAAGTCTATTATCATTTCCTCTCAAAAAAAAAAAAAAAAAGATCAGCCTGGAGTACAAGTGTGACGTCTGGTGGTAAATCTTCCAAATCACAATATGTCTTCTTACCTTTTTTTTTTTGGTAATAACAAATGAAAAAAAAATCTCAATATATATTTAATTTTATTTTTCTAGTCACGTATGTTGTACATAAAATGTGAATTATATCTTAATATCTTTTAACGATGGCGAGTTTTAGGGATAAAACCAAATGGAATCATTGATTAGATGGCCTCACTCGAAACATTATATTGAAGGCCTTTCAATGCACAAGTTAGGCAGCAAACTTGGCGGTAGAGCTTGAGGCTTTCTTTGGGACGATATCTATACTATTCCTAAGAAATGATGTGTTCGAACGAAAGATAATTCTATTAGCTCAATTTTTTCATTAGATGGATTAACGACATGACAAATTGTATGGATTTTTCACCAATATGGAATTAACGAGACAGAAAGTTCAACTTTTAAGGATAAAAAAGTGTTCCATTATCTTAGATATATATAGCCTTATTTATTATAAATTTTGCCATCCATGGCTCATGTAGGTAGGTGAAATTGGCTTTTGGCAATGTATCAATATGCAAGCCGAAACTATTAATCGAAATATTGTTGGGTAAAGTAGCTCAATATGAATTTCTATTGAAAATTATATTGTTGGTGGTTTTTAATTTATTTATTTTTATCACATTATCACATTCACTATGAGTAAGGGACTAGACATAAAAAGGAAAATTTTATACGTAAAAAAAAATGTGTTTTCCTTCAATTTTTTTGTTCAGCTTTTAGATTTTATGTATAACTTTTTAAGGCTTCACTTTTGTTTTTG
>JARYZH020001260.1:0-34637 GCA_030021035.2 Notholithocarpus densiflorus
ATTGATTCCTTTGAAGAGCTCAGGTAGTTTGAAACAATGATGAATTTGTTAAAAACTCTTTGAATTTCTGTGTTGTGTTACTTTGCATACCCAATTCATTGGCAATGGGTCGGCACAGAGGTGATGTTGCAGAGGGAAGAGAGAGGGGGCAAAGAATAAAAGTCTTTTATTCTTCAATTCTTTTTTTGGGCTTCAAATTTTTTTTTTTGGTTGGGCCACGATTTGGGCCTAAATCTGGCAGGGCTTAATGGGGCCCCGGAAAAAAAATCCGTTTAGTAAACGGGCCGGGTCCGGGCCGCGGGTCTTGGCCCGTGGGTCGGGTCCGGGTATGAAAAAACCCGGCCCGAACCCGACCCGTTGCCATTCCTAGATACACCCAAGCTTTTGCTATGAGAGAAAAGGAAAAGTGTTCAACTTGAACGAAGGATTCACGGACATAGAAATTGTAATGCCACAAAGAGGAATTAGAAAATTCTATTTACAAACAAACCATAAAAGCATCAATCTTCCAAACAAAACTTTTGAAATAAAGGAAGTGGGTATAAGACTATCCAAAATAACACCTCGGAATATAGACCTAGATAAATTGGACCTGGATTCGATAACTGCTTGCTCACTCCTAAGTGCAGGAGATCGTAGCAATATAATTCTCGAAGTACCAAGGTCGAACCACAAGTCCTTTCTGGGTTTTTCTTAGTATGTATCCATAATTTTTGAACCCATAGTATTTACTACCACGTTGTCGGACCGTGTGCCTTACCGATCCATCCAACCACCAATTGGTGAAGGATGAGGGGGCACAAATCTTTTATAGCATTCGATCGCAGACCAAGCCCATTAGTATTGGAGCGAATTGTGAAATCCCTCACAATCCCTCCCTCACAATGAGGCTCCAACAACTCGAACCTATGACCGGGCTCTGATACCACTTGATAAGCCACAAACGGATTGACCCCTTATGATTGAAATTAATTAATTAATTAGTCAAGTTATTAATTAATCAATTTATCATGCAAAGCGCGTGGTAGCACAAACAAATCACCAAACAACTAAATATGTAGCGGAAAATAAATGACACGGTGATTTGTTTACGAATGGGGAAAAACCTAATGACAAAAATCCCACCGGGTGATTTTCAGGTCACCACTCCCGAAACTCCACTATTATCACAATAAGCGGTTACAAGTAAAGGAATCCCAAGTACCTTACCAACCTATAGTTGAACCCTTACCCCAATACCCAATTGGACTTGTTCTGTAGTGACAATTCCCCATTTTGATGCACGGCTCCCAAGTACGTGACTAACCAATGCGCGGATCCCGGTACGCGACTTCAATCACCAACTAAGAAGGTTTTTGGCTGCAAAATTCTTCAGTTCATCCACACGATGAAGATCAAGAAGATGCTTAATTACAAAACCCTACGGTGCACATACACAGCAACTTCTTCAAGAAAAAGAGATGAACTTGGGCAAGAACTTCGTCTCCGGTTACAAATTGCTTGAACAGAGTTTGCTCAATGCTTGTGCAACTTGTTCACCATTTGACGGCCCTTAAAACAATCCTTTTATATGTCTAGAGTTAGGAGAAAAGAAGGCCCAAAGACACATCCACGGATCTCAAGAAAAACAGATCAGAAATTCTGTTTTCATAAACCTCGACAGATAGAAGCTGTCGAGCATCTGTCGAGATAGCTGTCGAGCCACGGGACTGAAACATCTTCTTAAACCCCGACACATGCTAGCTGTTGAGCTTTAATAACTCTGCACTTTCACTTGTTTTCTTGGACAGACTTGAAGGTTTCAACACTTGATCTTGAAACATGGTTTCTTGAAGTAATAAACACATCCTAAATCTACCCAAATACAAGTAAAGTGCGTTTTGTCAAAGGATAAGCCAATTACATAAAATCATGACATATGTTCCTAACAAGTGAAACACATATGTCCTAACAATCTCCCCCTTTGAAAATCCGTGACAAAACCACAACAAACAAATGAACATATAAGAGAAGTCATAAATCACTCAACTCATATTCACTTGTTGAATACAATAAAATCTATCCTAACACAAACTCTTAAAAAACTTTGCAAGAAAAGAGTTTATGGCAAGTAGACTTTGACAACCTGTATTTCTGAAACACTTTAAACAAAACTCATCAAGGCATCTTAGTGTGAAGTAGAAATAATAGATTGCATACAAGATATAAGAAGCATGTGTATAAAGAGAGAAAAGAAACAACACATGTAAGAGGTAGGTGAAAGAAACAACATACATCAACATATAGAGAGAAATAAGTACAATGTATGTCGTAATTGTGGTCACAAAACCTAATGTATAAGAACAATGTATCTATAAAAGAATGAAAAGAAAAGATACATAATATCCTCACTACATCCCTCAGCACTCAACAACACTCCCCCTAACTAA
This sequence comes from Notholithocarpus densiflorus, assembly GCA_030021035.2. Taxonomy (NCBI): domain Eukaryota; kingdom Viridiplantae; phylum Streptophyta; class Magnoliopsida; order Fagales; family Fagaceae; genus Notholithocarpus; species Notholithocarpus densiflorus. Next base: position 2,430 of record JARYZH020001260.1, read on the forward strand.
AATGTCCTATATTAACTCTCCCCCTAAGTATGACTACTCTCATATCCAAAACTACTCCCCCTTTTTGTCACGAGTGACAAAGGGTAAAAGTGTCAAGTAGACATCTCATCAGTGGAGCTAGCATCTCCATCATCATCATCAGAAGCATCATCGTCATCACCATTATCATCCTCAGACTCAGAATCCACTGGAGGTGGTGGAGGAGAAGCCTCTGGAGCAAAACCACCTATGGTCACCTGTCGTTGTACAATACAATCGACACGAACGTTCACCTGACACATCTCCGTAGAAAGTGTATCCATGCGCAGCAGCTGCGCCATGATGTCTCCTAGAGTCACATTGCCCGAAGAAGATGAGGGAGTAGATGTGGATGGAGCAGAATGGGATGGAGTGGAACGGGAGGGAGGAGATGTTGAATTCGACTGCCGAGACCGAAACTGCGCCTCGCTACGTTTAACGGTAACGTTGTCTATGGCACACATGACAGAAAAATGGTCTGAAGAGGGAAAAGGAACAGAAAAACGGCATAGAATCTGCGTGATAGCCGAAGGGAAAATGAGTTTATCACGGGTAGCCATATCCCTATACACATCTAAGATAGAAAGAATGAAATGTGAAGGAAAATCTATAGTGAGGTGCTCTAACAAGGAAAGCAAAAATCGAGCACGAGGCTCTGTGATAGAGTTATAGTGAGAGAGTGGGTGCAAAACAAAAGTCATCACCATGTTCATGAATCTAGGACCTTTAGAAAAGGCCTTACATGGTGTGAACTGACGATCACCCCAATCTGCGAGATGCTCATAGAAAGTGGAAATCATCTCATCTTTGGACGCAGTCCTCAGATGCTCACAACTGAGGTAGTCAGGATGCTTTACTCTCGGAACATGAAGCACATCTGCAACAAACTGCGGTGTAACAGTGATGTGCGTACCTCGAACGCAAGTAGAAAAGAGGGGTATTGAAAAATCAAAACCATGCATGTTGGAGTAAAACTCCTGGATCAGCACGGTCGGACAAGTGACCAGGACGTCACACAATGACTCCCATCCCCGACTGTGAATGACAGTGGGAAGGTCAGTGTCGGCGAAATCTGCCAAAATGACTCGGCGTTCTGAATGAACACCTCGTCGAGAAAAGTTCTTTGAGAAGTCCTTTTGGGCATCCTCATCACGGAATCGAATATGAGACGGAGTAGGATCAGAAGAAGACGATGCCTTAGAACGCAAAGGGTTCTGGGACGGAGCTGACTTACGCTTAGGTGCCATAAACACGACTAACGTAAACAGTAAGAGAGGAAGACAATCAGAAAAGCTCCAAAACAATTCAAATATAACAAGTATATTGAAAATGGAGTACGTATGCATAGGAAATGCATGAACATGTGACATGCAAAGTAAATTGCATCATGGGCTCAGCCCAATCCAATCCTACCAACACACAATCAATTGCACACATCTAAAATGCATGATAATATTGTTATTATGCTAATGTGATGCAATACATGAGATTTTAAACTCATTTAAGTGAAAACCCATCCCAAAATTTCAACAATAACTCATCAATTTTGAAAAACCCCAACTTTTTTTCAAAAACCCCAAAACCTAGGTTTCAAAACATGAAATGCATGAAAATGAAGGAGATTAGAAGCTTACCAAGTGAAGAAAATCTTGAGAAAGCTTGAAGAAACCTTGAGGAAAAGGTTTGGAGAGAGAGAGATAATGTGTGGGAGATGAATAGGTGCAGACAGGTCGAGAGAGATCGAAAAAATGAGAACCAGATCGCAAAGAAAGAATATATAGATTCTCAGTAATTCTTGACAGATAGAGGTATCTAGAGGTGTCAAGACATCTATCGAGGAAGGTGTCGAGAAAATGGTCTTCGACAGATACAGGTATCGAGGAGGTGTCGAGGAACAAAGCATCAGATACCAGAACAGAAGCTCGATCGATCCACCAGCTGTCGAGAAGCTATCGAGAGTCCAGGAGATTTCTCGATCGATCCACCAGGTGTCGAGAAACTGGCGAGATTGCGATAAGAAAAAACTTAAGAAGCTCGTCAGACAGCCAGGTGTCGAGGAGGTATTGAGGAGGTGTCGAGCAAGCTTTTCAAAACAGTTTTTCGAGAAGAGAAAAACACAGATATGAATGCAATCAAGCATGCAACTCAACCAATGATCCAATCAACATATTAAACTCTCAAAATCATCTCTCAACAAAGATTTTAAGCTCATGGATCCCAAACACACACACACACACACTAAATAAGTCTAACAGATTTTATTTTTCAAAAACAAATCAAGACAGTTTAGTGAGCATACATTAACACATGTAAAACCTTGTAATGGCCAAATCACATTGTACCTGCACATGTATCAAGATTAGCAAATAATATTGCGTGTTGTGTGTGAAAAACATCGCAAGATTGCAAATGTGTCAACATGTTATGACAATTTGAGATATGAGAAAATCACTTTAACTCACACACAATCATAACTGTTTGATGGGGATTATCACTTTTAAGGTACATCCTATAACTCCCACATCTCTTAGAATACACATTTGCAATCATATTTAAAGCATTTTTGATCTTTTTGCTTTTTATTTTTCTTTGCATATTTTTATTTTAGCAAATCATGCATGGGCATATAATAGATAGAAAAGAAATACCCAATTATGTTAAGCATTTGACATTCCAATTTTGCCATGCCGAAGCACACAAATGTCATTGACACTGCACTTTTTCTATGCCGAAGCATACAGGTGTCATATTATGATTGGCGGGCAATAGTGAAGGATGAGGGGGCACCAAAATCTTTTATAGCATTCAATTGCAAACCAAGCCCATTGGTATTGGAGCGAATTGTGAAATCCCTCACACACGTGACTTCTAGAGGTAATCCAATTTTACTTCTTCTTTTTTCCCCACCCAGTGCTGAGATACTTTTGTGTTATAATTGTTTTTGACTGGTATGGATCTGTACACTTACGGATATTCAATAGAGTAAATCATAATAACTATACCTATATTCTAAATGCGGTATTTCAATTTCTTTTATTACTTTTGGAGTGCTACTTCTTGGAAATTGAATGTGTCAATGAGCTGATTATATCTTGTATCACACAAATTCTATAGTAATATAGCTTATTAATGTTGTCATCACATTTTTGCAGCCTTATTAAAAGCTCGCACTTACATTATAGTATAGCAATCATATTGAAACTTTATTACACTCACGAAACTGTAACTAAGTTTTATTTATTTGACATGTTTCACATTATCTAGGTGGCATCTGTTGTGAGAATCAGCAATGCCCTGACTTTCGCGATTCACACATTCTTCCAAAACATTGGCTTCCTTTATGTGCAAGTACCCATTATCACGACCACAGACTGTGAAGGATTTAGTGAAAAATTCCAGGTTACAACTCTTCTTGGAAAAGCAGATATAAAGGTGAAGCCAAACACCCGTAATGACACTGATGGAGTTAGCCCTGAAGTTATTAAGTCTGCTGTAAAGGAGAAAAGTAAGGTAATTGAAGAACTAAAGAGGAGTGAAAGCAATAAGGAAGCACTGACAGTTGCAGTTCAAGATTTTCATAAAACAAATGAACTAGCATCACAGTTAGAAGCAAGAGAAAAATCAAAACCTGGAACTTCACTGAAGGCTGATATTAACTTTTCTGAAGATTTCTTTGCCCGCCAAACTTACCTAACTGTTTCTGGTCGCCTACATCTGGAGAGCCATGCATGCGCCCTTGGAAATGTTTACTCAGTTGGACCCAGGTTTAGAGCAGATTCTACAAAACGTGTGGCAGAGATGTCAATGATTGACATTGAAATGGCTTTTTCACAGTTAGAGGTATAAGCTCATCTTACCCAGCATTTTTAAGTATTTCTATTGGTCTTCATAATATATAGTTTGTACGTCAAATGTAGTCCATAGGTTGATAATTTATTCAGCACATCCTTCTCACGACCTCCCTATTGTGATAATGTCATTTGTTTAATTTGGACTTGAACAAGTTTCATACTTGCAATGTATTATAACCAGATCTCCACGGTAGAAAATGTCTATACTTCTATATTCTTTTTTCATATAATTATAAATGATTGTGAAATTTTCAGGATGCCATGAGCTGTGCGGATGACTTTTTCAAGTTCCTTTGCAAATGGATTTTGGACAACTGTTCTGAAGATTTGAAATTTGTTTCAAAACGAATTGACAAAACCTGCATTGCTCACCTTCAATCAATGATATCAACTACAATTGAAAAGGTTTCCTACGCTGATGCAGTAGATTCTTTTAAACAGGTACATTCACACTATTAGTTCCTTGGGCATGTTATCCTGACAATCATTTTCACCCAAAGCAATTTTTAACTTATGTTTATATTGAAATTTTCCTCCCAGGTTGCAGATAATAAATTTGAAAAGAAACTTGAGTGGGGTGATGCTCTTACAGCAGGTCATCTAAGGTACACCTATTTTTTTCATTATTGGATTTGCCGACGTTTGAAATGTAGGAAGTGAGGCCTCTACTTACTGCAAGTACTCACCTTCTTTTTTATGTAATAACAGTTACTTGGCTGAGGAGATCTACAACAAGCCTGTAATAATATACAACTATCCAAAAGAAGTTAAGCCCTTTTATGCTCGCTTGAATGATGACAGAAAAACAGTTGCAGCATTTGATATGGTTGTACCAAAGGTAAGCCCAGAATGAGTTTTTTTGTGCGTCTATTAGATTGTGAATGACCTTTAACTGAAGTTTCCTCATTTGAATAAAATTCAAGTTTTTATATAGGCTGGTTGTATAAATTTTCTTGCAGGCTGGAACTTTAATTTCAGGTAGCCAAAATGAGGAGCGTTTTGATATGTTAAGTTCAAGGTAATGACATTCTAGTTTACCCTTATCTAGCCATTTTTAAGGGCATTACGTCTTGTAAATTCATTGAAGCAGATGTTGTAGAAGTTCACAACTGCATCTATAAATCACATGATGACAAGAAGAATTCGTAGTCACACTTATAGTGCATAATTACGTATTTATGTTTACTGTCTGCTGAATCAATTTGTGGCTAATATTGCTGGTTATATAGTCTAATGGCCTCAAACTTGTTCCTGTTTTCTCATAGAACTGCAAATATTAACATCATATTTTTTTGTTGACAGAATAAAGGAATTGGGTTTGCCAAGAGAGCAGTATGAGTGGTACTTAGATCTTCGCAGGCATGGAACAGTCAAGAACTCTGGATTCAGTCTTGGGTTCGATCATATGGTTCTCTTTGCCACTGGGCTGACTGATATTAGAGATGTTATCCCTTTTCCTAGAGGCTGTGGCAAAGCCAACAACTAATCAGGTTTCAGGCAAAAGAGACACTTCCTAAATGAAGATCTTCTACATTAAATTATTATTTGTTATGGAATGAAGAAGTCTATTAGCCTTTGTAATGTTATTTATAAGGTTATTTCTAAAGTCTTTGCAAATAGGCTAAAACAAGTGCTCCTTGATATTATTTCTCCCACCCAAAGTGCTTTTGTGCCAGATAGACTTATTACAGATAATGTTATTGTGGCATATGAGGCTTTGCATTCTATGCATGCCAGGAAGAAGGGCAAGACAAGTTCGTTGGCTTTGAAGTTGGATGTCAGTAAAGCATATGATCGAGTGGAATGGCTGTTCCTACAGGGCATTATGCAAAAGTTGGGTTTTCCATAAAAGTGGATTGAGAGAGTGATGGCATGCGTCACCACCACATCATTCTCTATTCTACTTAATGGAAAACCTTATGGGAATGTGACTCTATCTAGGGGAATCCGTCAAGGAGACCCTCTCTCACCGTACTTATTTCTGTTATGTGCAGAAGGTTTTACATCTTTGCTGGCAAAAGCAGAGTCTGATGGGAAAATTCATGGTGCTTCCATTTGCAGAGGGGCACCAAAAGTTTCTAACTTATTGTTTGCAGATGATTCCCTTTTGTTCTGTAGGGGACACAAAATGAAGTGGAGGTAGTTTCTGAAGTGCTTCAGACCTATGCCAATGCTTCGAGTCAGTGCATAAATTTGGAGAAGTCTTCAGCCTTTTTCAGCAGCAACACTTTAGCTAGTCAGAAGCAAGACATTCTGAGGATTTTGGGAGTGCAGGAAGTGAACCGGTTTGAGTCTTATCTAGGGCTGCCTACCTTAGTAGGGAGAACAAAGTATCTCATGTTCTCATACTTGAAGGATAGGATATGGAAAAAACTGCAGGGGTGGAAAGGGAAGATGTTGTCTAAGGCCGGTAAGGAAATTCTTATTAAAGCAGTTTCTCAGTCTATTCCTACTTACACCATGAGTGTTTTCCAACTCCCTTTGAAACTTTGTGATGAGCTGGATGCAATGTGTGCTAAATTTTGGTGGGGGCGGGTGGGGAATGAAAGGAAAATTCATTGGCAAAGGTGGGAAAAATTGACGTTATCAAAGAGGGAGGGAGGGAGGAATGGGTTTTAGGGATTTAAGGGCTTTTAATTTAGCAATGTTAGCTAAACAAGGGTGGAGGTTGCTGCATGATAATAATTCTTTAGTATTTCAATGCCTCAAAGCTAGATACTTCCCAAGAACTCATCTCTTTAAAGCCAAGGAGTCCCCAAATTGTTCTTTTGTTTGGAAGAGTATTGTGGCTGCTTTTCCTATCTTGAAGTCTGGGTGTTGTTGGCGAGTTGGGAATGGCCATTCAATTCGGATTATTGGGGATAAGTGGATACCGAATTATCCAACAAATGCGCCTTTACATATAGTTAAGGATGAAGTTCGAAAGGTGACTGTTGATGAATTAATTGATCAAGACTTGCATGTATGGAGGTCTGATTTTATCATGGATATGTTTGAGAAAGATGCCGAAGCTATATGTAGAATACAACTCAGCTGAAGATATGTGGAGGAGTCTTTGATCTGGATGCATCAAAGGAAAGGGATTTTTATTGTTAAATCCGCATATAAGTGTCTAAGGAAGTTTTGAGAGGAGGTAGGGTAGCCGAGAGTTCTAGGGGTTGTATTGGAAAGGGAGTTTGGTCTGCACTTTGGAAGCTTAGAATTCCTAATAAAATTAGGGTGTTTGGGTGGAGAGCTTGTAATGAAATCTTGCCAACAAAGTTGAACTTGTTAAAGAGAAGAGTTATTGAAGATGCGATGTGCCCAATCTGTTTGAGGTTCCCGGAATCAGTTGTCCATGCTCTTTGGGAATGTGATGCAGCTAGAGATGTGTGGGCGGGTAGCTTGAAAATTCTGCAGAAGGGAGGGTCAGGTATGGCTGATATGCTTCAATTAATGGAATATTCATTGGAACGGGTTGAGTCTCAAGATATGGAGATAATGCTCGTTCAAGCATGGCTGATTTGGAATCAAAGGAATCGGGTTGTGCATGGAGGCAAGTTCCATGATCCAAGGTGGTTGAATAATCGGGCAAGGGAGCTTCTTGAGGAATTTCGGACTACATCAGCATTGATGGGACCTGCACATAAAGGGCAGTCTACTCGAGATACCTGGCAGCCCCCTCCACCTTCGATTTTCAAACTTAATTTTGATGCAGCCTTGTTTTCGACCCTCAACAGCTCTGGATTTGGTGCAGTCATCCAGAATGAAAAAGGTGAGGTTATGGCAGCCATGGCAGCTAAGGGACCTGAGGTATCTTGCAGCGAGGAGGCTGAGTTACTTGCTTGTAGAAAAGCTATTGAATTTGCTGTAGATGCTAGCTTCTCTGAATTCATCATTGAAGGGGATAATAGCTCTGTTATGAAAGCTATTTCAGCTTTGCAGGATGATCATTCTTTGCTTGGGAATGTAATTGGGGATATTCATCATTTGATTAGGAATTTGCATTGGGTAAGGATTGAATGTACTAGGCGAGGGGGGAATAGGGTTGCCCATTTGTTAGCTCAATTTGCTAGGAATATCAGTCATGATTTATTTTGGATGGAAGATGTTCCTCGAATAGCTAGGGAAGCTTTGTACCAAGATGCTAATTTTTCTGATTAATTGAATGGCATGCTTCTGTTTCAAAAAAGAAGTCTATTAATATCTTGTGTACATATGTGAGAAGTGTAACGTCCCAGTTAGACCCAAAAAATAAATAAATAAAGGGTAGAGATCAGATTTTTTTAGGCCACACGTGCCCCACCTACCCACCATTCTCCACCACTCATTTTCACACTATCCCTTCTCTCTTTTGGCCGGTCAACAAGGGTCCTCTACTCTTGTTTTCTTTTTCATCTTCTCACAAATACAAACACTCATCTCACACTCCCTCACACTCTCCCACTGGTACCTCCATGCCACCATCTCCACCATCATTTTTCGGCAATGTCACCGAAAAATCCTTAGGAACCTCTAAGCATCTTCATCTTTTATTTGAGGTAAAAGTTTCTAATCTTTTTGGTGGGTTTATATGCTTTTGCTTGAGGTTATTTTTATCTAAGTTTTAATAATAATTACCATGTGATTTATGAGCATTGGAAGTAATATTTGTGTTTATATGTATGAGTTTTGTATTGGTGGAATTATTTGATGAGTGGATTTATGGTTTGTGCTAATGATGACTACCTAAGGTTTATGTATGGTGGAAAATTTGGGGGTTTTGAGTTATAACATGTGATGGTTGGTAAATCCAATTTTTCCATTGCTATTGGGTTTATTTGGAGTTAGTTGAAGTTCTAAATTTCTTGTCTTGGAGGATATTTTGATTTTGCTTTGATGGTTCTCTTATTGATGTAGTGTAAATTTTATGGAAGCTGGTCATAATGTTGAAGATGATATTAAATGGGTTAACTTTATAAATTGGAGTTTATGCCTTGTGAATCAATTTGTTGAGAAACTATGGAAGTGGAATATATTATTATTGATGAAGTTAAATACTAGGTTTGCCTAATTAAGTGCTTATTTGGCAATTCCTAAATTGTAGCTAGATACAATTTTAAGCTTTATGCTTATTGTGTTAGGTTTACTTGATATTGTTAAGGTTCTAGCTAATCTCCTTTGGAGCTTGGAGAATTAGGTTTTTTGTGGGTTGCAAGGTAAGTAGCTTTTTAATGGGATTTTTGAAAAATAATTATGTTGCATAAATGATGTTTTTGGGTTAGACACACTTTTGGAAACTACCTATGGAAATTATATTTTTCTAAAAACTATTGTGTCATAACCGTAATATATGTATGATTATATATGAAAATGCATCATATTTGGTATTGCATTTGGGGAAATGCATGAATTGTTGATATGGAAAAATGAGCATCTTTTATTTAATCTTTGATAAGAAAATCATTGATTTTATGGTATATTGAAAAATTTAAAGATGCTTATCTTGTCTTGTATTATTTGGGAAATTGATAGAAAATCTCTTGACAAGAATGAAGTTGAAAACCTTACAAACTTTGTAGAAGTTAGATTATTTAAGGTTTTTCTGAAACTACCTGGATATAAACTATGTGTTTCAAAGTAATGTAACCTATGAGCTTTATGTGGTTTTAACACCATGCCATGTGTGATTTCCTCGTGATCACCCGATTTGGTTTCTGTAGTCTTTGTGACAACAGAATCAAATCCAAGTCAGTGTCCTTTCACTTTGGATGACATGTTCTTCCCTACTGCCCATGGGGGGAAGAGGTTCCTTGATTGTGTGTGGGTGAGGCTGCTGCCCATGGGGCCAAGAGACCACATGCAAGAGAGGTCTTATTTGACGCGCTCTCTCTACTGCCCATGGGGGGAGAGAAAAACCTTGAGGGTATGAGTGAGGCTGCTGTCCATGGGGCCGAGAGTCTGCATACCAGAGAGGACAATATCATGCCAGTTGTGAATGGGTGGATCCCCTGACCGGTCTATGTGGTAGTGTGGTATATTTGTGATAAATTACTGTATGTTAGATTTTATGGCTTTGGAATTATATTATTAGTGCTCACAGATTATGGTATATAGTTTCAAGGTATTTACTTTGAGAAACTTTGTGTTTTATTATTCAATCATTCTTGTCATATCATATTATTATTGTTGAAAATGGAACTTGCATTTCCCCCACCCCTATTAATTATGCTACTTACTAGGCTCTGTCTCATTCCATTATTTTATAAACTTTTCAGAGTAGGCAACAATCTTTTGAGACAGTTTTTTGGTGGCTAACAGTAATTAGACTAACTACTAATGGAAGCTGAACTTTTGTAAAAGAGATATTAGATGATGTACATCTTAGAATAGGCTTGACTCATTCTTTTGTATATTATAGTGGTTGTGACGTTATTCCCACTGATGGAACAAGCTAATGATATGTAATTATTTATTCAAACCTCTATTCTTTTGTGGCCAATGGTCCTTTTAATTATTGCTTAGAGCTCTAATTTACTTTGAGAGTATATTCAATGGAATTATTATGATAATTCTTGATGTTGATACTTGATATGATTTATGTGGATTGAATTGTCAAAAAGGAAAAAAAAAATCTACAGGTACTTGAGACATCTTTCTCATGCTTTGGACCCTTTGGGGTTTGGGGCGTGACAAGAAGTGTATCCTATATTCCGAGTTTATCCTTGTGCAATTGAATGCTTGGTTGTTCACATGAATACATAAATGTATATGACCAAATATCATGTTAAAAAGGGGAATACTCCTTAAGTTTGCACACATTTATTTTTTTTATTTTTTTAAAAAGGATTTAGCATTTCTGTAGTGTATGTAAGTTGTGTCAACAGCCACATAACAATTCCAAGTACTTGTGGAAATAAAATAAATTCTCTCTTTGGTCTCAAATCTCTATTTGAGGGCTCACACACTTTTTACATAACAGATTGGGAACAAAGAAACGCATGCATGCAAGTTCATTTTAGCAAAGCTGTAAACACAAATACTTGGAATTAGGAACATAAAAATATTTAACAAAAGACCTTGGCCCATTGGAAACACAAGGAAGTGCCACTTGACTAAAGGTCATTGGCTGCACATGCATATATACTATATATACATATGACTATATTATTTGTGTGAAGCCCTCATGCCTGTGGCTTCAATTCAAACATGTAAATGTCACAAATAGCAATACTTATTGAAATGGAACTTTTCAAGGAGTTATTGCAACATCCTTATTTCCTTAACAAGGGCTGATTTGGCATAGGAACTATGGCAGTATGGCCATAACAGTATCAGCCAGAGTATCGTTTGGCTTTGAATCAAGAGGAAAGAAGAATGGATAGAGCTCATATCGGACATAACAACTGCTATATAGAACTCTGCATCCTTTCCGGTCTTTGCAAAATTTTTCAAAATTGCCCACAGCAATGGCCAGACACTGTGCACAATCTACCAGAGCCAGGTCTCTTGTGCATTGCACCAATGCATACAGTGTCACAAATGTTGACAACTTGGTCTTACCTTTCCCAAGCCCTTCATTCTTAGTCTCAACTGCTAGTGCTCTAATCTCACCAATCAGAGTTCCTAGTTCTTTGTTAAAAGTGTTAAATATATTATTAGTAACGCGATGTGTTATACCATGTTATATATGCTAGAGTGGATGCAGAAAGGGAAGCATTAAATAGGAACATCGAGAACACGAGAGTTACGTGGTTCAGCCTTGTCGGCCTACATCCACAGAGGAATCCCTTAAAGGTTACATCTTTATTGTATAAGAGTGTAGTACAATAACATGTGTTACAATGAACCCTAACATGAGTATATATAGACGACTAAATCCTAGACTACTAGTACAAGCAGGAATGGCCTTGGGCCTATTACATTGGGCTAATATGTCTAATATATCTCTAACACCCCCCTCAAACTCAAAGTGGAAGCTCGATGAAGGCTTAAGGTTAGATAAGCATGAGAAGATCACTTGGAGATGCCTTGAAGAATGCCTTAGAAGAAACCACAATGAAGAATGTGCCAATTGACCAATTTTGGAGCTTCAAATGAAGAAATGAAGTCCAAAATTGGAATCTATGCGAAAAACTGAGCAAGATAGGCCATTTCGAAAAATTTGACTTTTGGTCAAAGGTCAACTCAAAAATCAAAGTCAACTATGGTCAAAGTCAACAGATAGTGCTCACGGGTCAGATCCGATCGATCCGGGTCGAGTCGATCTAAGTCAACAGTCAACTAGGTTACATGGTGCTAACGAGGCGACATTGCTGACATGGCGAGCTGCATGGCTGATGACGTAGCTAGGGTTGACATGGACGTGCATGTGTGGCTACTGACGTGGATGTAATGACGTCAAATGAGATCAGCAAGTGTTTTCGGTGCGTGGCTGGAGCATGAGATGTCACCGGCGCGTGGAGGAGAAATAGAAACCCAGGTGGTGTGTGTGGGCGCGTGAGAGGTCAAATGAAGGCCGAAATCTCAAGTTCCGTAGATCAGCAGACGAGGAGGCTGATAGGGCGACGCGTGTCTCTAATGAAGATCTGCGAGCGATAATTCTGATGCGGCACGTGGGAATTTTTCGAAGCTAATTGCGGTGCGTGGAGGCGCGTGGCTAGGTTTCGGGTGACCGGATTTCTGGGTTTTCCTCATGGGAGGCCGAGGAGCACGTCTGTGGTGTTGGTTTCATCAGGCGATACTTGGATTTGCACAGATCTAATAAGTTAAGTCACGGCTTGCTTGGTTGTTGGATTTTGACACAGCACAGAGCCATGGTGGCTGCGAGATGCCGTGGAGTCTAGATCCAGCAGACAAGCATGTGTGACTTCAGATGGTGGTGTGCACGCGATAATCTTCTTTGCTTGCTAGAGCATTTGTTTGATGCCAAGAACGAAGTTTGGCTCTGATACCATGTTATATATATTATTAGCAACGCGATATGTTATACCATGTTGTATATACTAGAGTGGATGCGGAAAGGGAAGCATAGAATAAGAACATCGAGAACACAAGAGTTACGTGGTTCAGCCTTGTCGGCCTACATCCACGGAAGAATCCCTTAAGAGTTACATCTTTATTGTATAAGAGTGTAGTACAATAACCTATGTTACAATGAACCCTAACATGAGTACATATAGGCGTCTAGACCCGAGACTACTAGTACAAGCAGGAGTGGGCTTGGGCCTATTACATTGGGCTAATATGTCTAATATATATATCTTTAACAAAAAGTATCAGGGTCATTTACATTTTCTACATTCCCATATAATATACCATAAGATGTATCAATTTCTCCAATGAAGCTTTTAATGTTGTAACGTAAAAAGCAATAGTCATACCAAATTCTTGCATCGGCTTGGTTGGGACAACGTTGGCGGATTTGCTTTGCTGCATCTTGGATGCAACTTGAGCAGTCTGTTGTGCTCACATCACCTCTACATTGAGCCAGGCCAAAAACTCGATATTGGTTTTTACCATATGAAGTAGCAATAAAACCATTGGAGGGGGTTTTGGAAACCAATTCAGCTAATAAGCGATCAATATTAGCTGATATCTGGCTACCACTACCAGTACTGCAAACCTGCCCCAAGGGATCTGCAGATTCAGCATTACAAATGCATAGAGCTAGGAAGAGAAGAATTTTGTAATTCAAAGTCATACTTCTCCTTTGTAGCAAGCTCACACCAAGATTCATTTCATAAGGTCCTTTTTATTAGGCTGAGGAGTGGACTTGGCAAGTGGATTCATTTCTTGACTTATTTGCTCACTACCACCTTATTAGTGGAGATAATAAGACATTTTCTTCCAGAAGATGGCCCCTCTTTGTTTTTTGTTTTTTTTTGTTATAGTTGGTTCATAATAAAGACTTTTTTGAACGTTATGATACAGTCTTAAGTTGGCTATGCTGTGAAGAAGCTGGCTGCCATCAAAAAGAGCATTATCAAAATTCAAAGATTCTTGCATGTTTCAATTAGCTAACTAGTAAAGTCTATCGTGTCAAAGAAAAACTAAGAAAATCTAATAAAATCTAAATAAATTCATAGTGTCTTAGTCTAATAATAATGAGCAATCATTATGAAGCAAATGTCATATGTTATCAGATCTAATAAAAAAAAAGATCAAGGATTTCTTCTTACAATAAGTAGGGGAGGGGGATTCAAACCTAGGTTTTCCAGATAGAGAGAGCCAAGAAATGCCACCAAACTGAAACACTCTTGAAAAATTCGAAGATTTATGATTGGCTAATTAGCAGTCTAATGTGTTAAAAAAACTTTTAATAGCTTTAGCAGAAGCCACAAGGATAAACTTATCAACTTATGCCTAATCTGTACTTGTCAATCTGTAAAAGTAATTAGTGCAGCAAAACACTTTTTTTTCCTTGAGTTGCATAGAGAATTTCGTTGTGAAAATTTAACTATGATTACAATTTTTTTTTTTTTTTTATGAATTTATCAACAGAACTAGCAAGATCAGTCTTTAGCTTCTTTATTCCCTTCCTCGCCACTTTTAATTGATCCACAACAACTGCGTTCTCAGTTTCAGACTTATTTAACTTCTTAAGGGCTACCTTAGCTGCCTTAGCATAATAAGAACAATCTTCATCAGCTCATAGTAAGCCGTTTGAAGATCCTTCTTACCTTTGGATTCATCTTCCGATCCCTCACTAGCCTTATCATCTACATCGGAGGGTTCTCCATAATTCCCACCAACAACTTCAGCTATAGCAGTAGAAGCTATGAAGTTTCCTTCTCTATCACTATTGTCCTCAGAACTAGTACTCTTAGTGTTACTCAAAGTAGCATTCATAGCTTTACGTTTGGACTTGATATAATTTGGTCACTTTTTTACGGATGTGTCTATTGACATTGCACTCAAAGCACTTTAAAACTTGAGATTACAACTCTTTCACAGTCTTTTACTTAGTCTTTCTTAACACTAGAACTCCCACTGGACTCTTTCCTAAACTATTTACCCTTTAGTTCCTTAGATCACCTTTGACTCTTCTTTAGCTTCAGAAATTTTTTTATGTTCTTTGCTAACAGAACTAGGTTTTCCTCAACGTCATCATCATTGGATGAGTAGGAGTCTTCTTCTTTAACAGTTTTTAGGACCATATTCTTATTTTTCTTATTTTTCATAGGTTTGCAAAGACCCTACAAGTTCATCTATCTTAAGAAATTGTAAGTCTTTGCTCTCTTTTAATTCAAATTCATACTTCTCCTTTGTACGTAGCAAGCTCACGTAAAGTTTCATTTCATAAGGTCCTTTTAATTAGGCTGAGAAGTGGACTTGGTAAGTGAATGCATGTGAGGATAAAACATCTAGCAGACATTCTTGACTTGTTTGCTTACTACCACCTTGTGACTTTTTTTTTTTTTTTTTTTTGCTGAATGAAGGGGGCAGAGGCGACCATGTGTGACTCACCCCCTTGGGCGTGACCATAGGGGCACCCCGCTAGGGAATGTTAGAACCACCTTGTGACTTGTGAGTGAAAAAAATAAGATATTTTATCTAGAAGGTCGTCCCTCTTTGGTTTTTAGTTATAGCTAGCCCCTAATAATGACCGTTGAATGTTTATGTAAAAGTCATGTTAGACTATACTTGGAAAAAGCTGACTGAAAGAAAACAAGAGCGTTATCAAAGTTCAAAGATTCTTGCAGGTTATAGTTAACTCAACCAAAAAGTTTTTTGTCATTAGACAAGAGAGCTAGATTCAAACCCTACCTAGAAAAAAAAAATAAACCCATTAATTAATATCTTAGCATAAGATGACGAGCAATCATTATATAGCGGATGCTACAGTTGTCCTATCATATCTAAAAAAATAAATCAAAAATCTTTTTTTTCTTATTATAAGTGGGAAATGAAATTCAAACCTATGTTCTCTATAGAGAGAACCATTGAATGTAATTGAGCTACAAAACTTTTAACAAATTTGGAAGATTTCTAATTAATTGATTAGCTGTCTGACGTCACAAAACAACATCACTACTGCCTTTTATTAGCTACTAGTCGCTAACCCGTGCAATGCACGAGAAAGATACTTTGAAATATCTGTTTAAATACATTGAATTCTCAAAGTTTTTCAAAAGAATATGCATGTTAACAACTTCTATCCTTTTCAACTTCATTACAAAAATATGGGCAACTCGTGTTGGAGATAGAGAGAGAGAGAGAGATTGTACCTATCAAAGTATCTGTTTAAACTCCTCTATTAAAAATATCCATCCATTGGATTCATAATAATACCACAGTCCCTACACAATAAACCATATGCTCCAACCCTTTGATTACAGTGATCCTTTAATGACCACTACTTCTACCATTAAAGGATCATTCAAATTTAAAGACTGCATTTCATATGTCCAAGATTTAACATAAGACTGCATTTCATCTCGAGCTACTACCCCCAGAATTGAAGCACCTCGAAATTTAAACTTGATGAGTCTGTAAACCAAAACATTTATGTCATACTGCTATGTTGCACATATATATTTTTAATTGCAAATTATCCTTGCACAAAAAGATCATTAAAAGTACTTAATCTTAGCATGATTTTCCATGTAATATAGCAAAGAAACCATTAGTAGATTATCCAGTCCTCTCCAACTATCTTATGGGTCTGTGTATTTATATTACAAATCATTTAACTTGCCTTTATGCTGTAAACTTGTAGTTGTTTCTTTATGCAGATTATGCATTAATAAATGTTACAATTATCTACTTCCTTATAGCATGTTCTATTCAGATCAACCACACCATGGATCTCAAAGAATGTGGTATCCTTGACAAATGAAAACAATAACTTGGTAAATGCCCACATCTCTTATAAACCAATTTTCATTATTGCAGTCTAAACATACATTAACAACCAAGATAAACAGTAAAGCAAATGAGAAACTAATAAACTACTTAAAAAACTTCTAGCTTAGTTGAGTATTCTCTACACTTAATTTTGTGTTATTTCCCATCTCCAAGTCATCCAAAGAACCTGTCCCATTAGTGAATAATTCTTCCATTACTTATAAAAATTGTTTAAAGAAGAAGAGAAAGAACTAAATTGTACTACTAACATGCTGCTAAGTCAACAAAGTTTTTAAGGGTACCACATAATTCAACTCCTTCCACATCTTGGATTAATTTGATAACATTATATAAAGAAATTATGAACAAAGCATGAATGTAATGATTGATTGATGTGCACCAAATCATACCCAACATATAAAATGGAAATTTAAATTTATTTTTCTACTGTATTAAATCTACTTACAAATCACTCTAAGACAATTCCTTTATTCATGTCAAAGATTTTAAAAACGATTTGCATTATGATACCTCATATTTCTAGCCAACTAATTTGTAAAGTTAATTTTTATCAACTGAATGTGTCCGTTGCATTCATAGCTGTGACTAAGAAATAAGGAGTACTAAATAGTTGAACCCATTTCTCTGCAATCTCTCTGTTCTCCTTGTATCCATCTGATTTCTACACAGTATTTATTTATTTATTTATTTTTGTTGATAAATAACAATATTTCATAAAACAAAAGCCCCAGATACACCGGGAATGTACATGGAAAGATTTACATCAAGATCGAAAATTACAATGATCAAGCATAACAAAAAGATTTAAGCAAGAAAAAGAAGAGAAATCAAGCAGAACTTCAAGCAAACAAAGAGTGGAGGAGGAGAGATTTAATCTCAAGAGTCGGCCGTTCTATTCCCTTAAAGCATAAACCTCTCAAGAGATTTAATCTGACTTCTACACAGTAATCTACACATAAACCTCTTATAAATTAATTGATTTACCTAATAAAGCTGGAGGTTCTGAGATCAATCCATAGAGATCCTAATTTTTGAAAGGTATTAGAAATAATGCATTGAGATACGGAAAACAAAAGACACAATATTATAGAAAGTAAATTGACCTTCCTCACTATAGTGAAAAAAGCATCCCATGCTCCAAAATAACGTTGAGGCACCCTAGCTAGTAATTTTCCTTCAGATTAAAGTTCAACTTTGACAATTTGCAATCCACACAACAGAACCAAATAAAAAAAGAAGAAGAAAGGACCATTAAATAGTAAATAATCAACTTTTGTGTCTCTCTTCAATAACTACTTAAAACCTAAAAAGTGGAACATTAAGGAAAAATCTTAAAGATATAAACTTACCCTTATTGTATGGTCCATAAAAAAAGGAAGAGGTTCCCCCCCCCCCCATTTTTCAGACAGTTTGTCATAATTTTTGAGTGGTGTATTGGCCAAGTCCAATGCAACCTCCATATACAGTTCAAAGAAAAAAAATAAAGGCAAGAGAGATAGAGAAAGGGAGTACCTTCAATGGCTTTCAAATTTGGTAGTTATTCATCAATGCCACCACCTTTTCTTGTGCTTTGGCATTGTCACCCTCAGTTCCTACAAATAAAATCAAATGCACTCAATTTGCATAGAGTAAGAAATGCAAAATATTAAGTACTCTAAATGGTACAATGGGTTTTGCACAGTGACCTTGCCTAATCATATCAAAATATGCCCAGAGGATCTAAAAGCCAAGAGAAAGTACTCAAATTAAAAACTTTCACCCTTGACCATAGCACTGCTTGCTTTGTAAATCAATTTGCTGTATTCAAATGAAAATATTAAATTAGCGCGTGTGATGCTCTCAACATAGCTGTGGCAGCCATCCACAATCTTTGGCAAGGAATTAATTCAGTATGGACTATAATAAGAGAACCATAACTATCTTTAACAATAATGCCCAAACCTGCATAATTGGCGGCTTTTCGAAAAAGGTCAGCGCCATATTCATTTTGAGATGAGGAGAAATAGGTGGCTACCATTGCCATGTTTTAGGAGCTGCAGTTGTTGGCTAACATTGCAAAACCTAAATAGCTAATGGTCCTAGATTGAAATTTTCATATAAAAAAAATCCAAATTGCATAGAAAAGTTCCTAATTTTTGCAATTGAAAATAACCCCTACCACCAAAAAAAAAATGATTAACTGCAACCGAGAAACTCAAACTTATGATTTGCTTGGCTGACATGTTCAGAAAGTGACCAGGTCCTTTGCATTGAAATAGCATCCATGAGGTTTAGAACAAACCACCATCTAAAATCTCACTTGCAATGTTATATTAAGTAGCAAATGAAGGACTCATGAAAAAAAAAAATATATGATTTGTTAATTTGATGGACCCAACTTACCAAAGTCGGCAATTAAATTCCCCATGAAAACTTGTTAGGCATAACCTTTCAGAAGCCAATCAACATTGAACAATTTGCACTAATGGTTGAATTTATGGAAAATAATGGTTCTGGGGAATTAAGATGTGAAAGACCCAAGATGAAATGATTTATCATGTAACTAAATAGGCTTCAAAGATTGATAAGTACATTACCTGTACTCTAAGAATTGGAGGTAGAATATGCACAACCATACCAGTTGGTGGATTTGATTTTAAGGCATTCAAGTGCTTTGGGGTCAACTTCACATCCAATTTCTATTACAAATCTCAACCACATCTTACATGAAATTCACCTGAACAAAAACCAGCCAAAACACCAAATCATTTACAAATTCCTATAAAGTATATGCACCCTAAAAACCAGAAATAAGAAGCTAATCAACACTGGAACCCTTCACTTACTAACCCAACAACTTTTGAGTGTAAATATGCTTTATTAACAGAAAATTAAAAAAAAAAAAAAAATTCCCAAAGCCAAAGTTTACCTGTAAAAAACAGCGAAAACCATTCAAACGAAACCCAAATAACTCAACATAACAAAGTTTTCAGCCTTTTGAGGGAGAGAAAGTAACAATTAGATAGCAAGGACCCAAGGCCACACACAAACCCAATTGCAAACACAAATTGAATATACCAATATGAATATATATGTAGAGCTTACATTGGTCAATCTCACATATACTTGAATAAAACCACAACATTAAAAAGAAAACCAAATTTCCAAAGAACTAATATTGATATCACAATTGACAATAAAATTTAAAAGAAATATGTAAATAGCATTGCACGTGCATAAGCAATTGGGTTCTGCACATCCAATCCAAAGTTCAGTTCAAGCATTTCTTCAAACACTTGTGCAGCATTAAGAAACCAAAGAAAAAAAAATAGAATTCCAAAAATTGAGAAACTAAATAAAATAAAAATATGCCAGAATTGAAAACCCAAAAGGATTAAAAAATGAAACGTGGTTGTTCCAATACCAAAGAGAGAGAGGGAGAAAGATTAGGTATTTTTGTCATGATGTACCTTTCTCCATATTCATCTAGCCAATCTGATTGCTAGATGACGTTGTTGAAGCTCTTGGTGATGAGCTCTTCAATTGTGTAGTCGTGGCACTGTAAGGTTGAAAGATAAGTAGAATGGAAAATTTTAAAACGAAACTAAAAGATACGTGGAGACCGTAAAAAATTCACCTTGAGTTAAATACCGTGCATTTGGTTTTTCTGAAACGGTAGCAACTGAAAGGACTTGAACATCTGGAGGAAGGAAGAGGCGGAGAGCCCTAGCATTATGAATTTGAAGTATGAACTTGAAACTGTCTTTGGAAGAGAGAGAGGCTGCCGTTAGCAAGCTTGAAACCGTGAAACAGGGGTAAAGCAAACGGTGGGGAGACAAAAAGGGCTTTTTTCCGTTAAAAATTAAAGACCATTCAGCTGGGTTTGAGCTTTATGGTGGGCAATATATAGGTTGGGCTTTATGCTAGTCATCATTAATGTGAGATACATGTCTATAATTAAAATTATAAAGATTGGGCTTTATGGTGGAGATAAGGTTGGGAATCATTTTTCTTTTATTAGTATTTTAAAATTTAGGGTATGCATTTTAAATTATAAGAGAAATTCATAAAAAATGTTGGTAATGACATGGCTGCTGATGTGGCTTAATGAGAGGGTAGCAACATTAAATGCTACGTCTCAGCTTTTAGTATTATTATATAGATATAGATTTGGTCATTGGAACTCAAAAAAATTCCCCCACCAAATTGAATAACGGCAGCCAGTAGGATAAACTTATCGACTTCTGCCAAATCTGTATTTTGCAATCTTAAAAAATAATTAGTGCCTTAATACATATCTTTTTGTTTGAGTGGCACAAAGAATTTCATGATGAAAAGTTAACTATGATTACTGTTTTTTCGAAGAATTTCAGACGTACAGTTCTGAAACAAATCATAGAGGTGTTGGACCAAAGGGTCCATTTCATAGTAGCAGTGAACTCCAACCACGAGGCACCAGTGATCATAATTCTATTGAACATACAAACAAAATTGGAAAAATCACGTAAGAGTGTAAGACCAATCTAGTCTTAAAAGTGATTGATTTTTTCGGAGGTTCAGAATGCACACAATTGATGTCAATCACAGATCATTCATCATTGATTGATTATATGGTGCTGACAGTTGTGCAGACCATGGCCGTGTATAACTTTGACTAGATGCTTACCAGGGAAAATGGCAAAGCTGTTGAATGAATATCATAACTTTTAAGTGTACTATAAGGTATAGTTTATGATGCATTACTATTGCCTAACTAATAGAGACCATAGGGGAAACTATTAGGGGAACCTAACCCTCAAAGTAATAGGGAGGAATCCGTCATGTTCAGGTATTTAACTTAGGGTTGAACTTGTTGCGCACACATTATTTTACACACGAAAAAGCAACTATTATCGTGAATTAAATTCTTGTGACTTCAAGTCACGATTTTGGTTGTTCTTTTGTGTGTACAAAATTATGTAAAATAACTTGTGTGTAATAGTACTTGTTTCTCCCTCCAAAGTCATGGGAATCTGGGATATCCTAAATTCAAGATGCCTCAATTAAAAGCCATTGACAAAACCAGAGACCCATTTTGCAAGTGGTGCTTGTTGAGATAATGTGTCGGATGTTTTAAACCACATTGAAGGGCTCGGCAATAATAGTGTGCAGTAAGTGGAAACAAAGCATAGTGGGTTCATTTGCCAAGTTGAGCAGATTGTCTATCAGCCACTTTATAGGGGGATGGAGAAACATGAAACCAACTACATATGTACCTCAAAAATGATAAGTAAGAAAGAAGATTGAGTATTTACAAGACTACGTCTCTAGATTCAATGAAGAGATGTCGTGGAGTGATGAAGCAGATGAAAAGGTAGCATTAACCAGGGGTGTAGGTGTTGCTAAGAATTTTTACTTGGGGCCACATTATACTATTAGTGAGACTCTATGTGCAATAAAGTACCAGAGTATATCTTATGTATAGATAGAGAAGGTGTGTTGTACAAGTAATCTACAACTATAGACCTAAGCCTATTAGGTTTACATAGTATTCTAATAGCCCCTGAACTCATATTGGATGAAATGACAAATAATGTAATGTCCCGTCAGTTTAAAAAAAAAAAAAAAAAAAAGAAGTCAAGATCAGATTTTTGGGTTCCCACGTGCCCCACCTAAACCCACTACCGACCACACAATCACTCCATCTTATCTCCTCTTTGGCTGGCTCACTCTCTGCCTTCCTTTCTTTTCATTTTTTTGTTTTCTCTCATACACTCCTCTCCACTCTTATATCCTCTCACTGGTACACTCCTCATCACCTCCACCATTTTTTCCGGCAAGATCACCGGAAAACTCCATAGGAAAATGGTAAGGCTTACTCACCTCTACTATTTGAAGTAAAAATTTCTAATCTTTTTGTGGGTTAATATACTTTTTCTTGAGGTTATGTTTATCTAAACTTTAATAATAATACCCATGTGATTTATGAGCATTAGAAGTGATATTTATGCGTTTATAAGTATGGGTTTTGCATTGGTGGAATTATTTGATGAGTGGGTATATGGTTTGTGCTAATGATGACTACTTAAGGTTTATGTATGATGGAAAATTCAGGGGTTTTGAGTTATAACATGTGATGGTTGGTTAATCTAATTTTTCCATTGCCATTGGGTTTATTTGGAGTTAATTGAAGTTCTAAATTTCTTATTTTGGAGGATATTTTGATTTTGCTTTCATGGGTCTCTTAATGATGTAGTGTAAATTTTGTGGAAGCTAGTCATAACGTTGGAGATGATATTAAATGGGTTAACCTTATAAATTGGAATTTATGCCTTGTGAATCAATTTGTTGAGAAACTTTGAAAGTGGAATATATTATTATTGATGAGGTTAAATACTAGGTTTGCCTAATTAAGTGTTTATTTGGCAATTCCTAGATTGTAGCTAAATACAATTTCAAGCTCTATGCTTATTGTGATAGGTTTACTTGATATTGTTTAGATTCTAGCTAATCTATTTGGAGCTTGGAGAATTAGGCTTTTGTGGTTGCGAGGTAAGTAGCTTTTTAATGGGATTTTTCGAAAATAACCATGTTTTATAAATGTTGTTTTTAGGTCAAACACATTTTGGAAAATTATATATGGACATATGTTTTCTTAAAAGTATTGTGTTGTGACCCTATTATATGTTATTATATATGAAAAGTGCATCATATTTGGTATTGCATTTGGGGAAATGCATGAATTGTTGATATGGAAAAATGAGCATCTTTTATTTAATCTTTGATAAGGAAATCTTGGATGTTATGGTATATTAGAAAATTTAAAGATGCTTATCTTATCTTGTTATATGAGAAATTGTTAGAAAATCTTTTGACAATAATGAATTTGAAAACCTTACAAACTTTGTGCAAGTTAGATTATTTAAGGTTTTTCTGAAACTACCTAGTTATGAACTATGTATTTGAAAGGAAATGTATACCTGTGAGCTTTATGTGGTTTTGACACCATGCCATGTGTGATTTCCCGGTGATCACCCAATTTGATCTCCGTAGTCTTTGTGACAATGGAATCAAATCCAGGTCAGTGCACTTTCACTTTGGATGACGCGTTCTTCTCTGCTGCCCATGGGGGGAAGAGGTTCCTTGATTGTGTGTGAGTGAGGTTGCTGTCCATGGGGCCAAGAGACCACATGCAAGAGAGGTCCTATTTGACGCGCTCTCTCTGCTGCCCATGGGGGGAGAGAAAAACCTTGAGGGTATGGGTGAGGCTGCTGTCCATGGGGTCAAGAGTCTGCATACTAAAGAGGACAATATCATGCCAGTTGTGAATGGATGGATCCCCTAACCGGTCTAAGTGGTAATGTGGTATCTTTGTGATAAAATTACAGTATATTAGATTTTATGGCTTTGGAAACTATATTGTTAGTGCTCACAGATTATGGTATATAGTTTCAAGGTATTTACTTTGAGAAACTTTGTGTTTCATTATTAAATCATTCTTGACATATTATTATTATTAAAGATGAAACTTGCATTTCCCCCACCCCCATTAAATATGCTATTTACTGGGCTCTGCCTCATTCTATTATTTTATAAACTTTTCAGAGTAGGCAACAATCTTTTGAGACAGCTTTTTGGTGGCTAACAGTAGTTAGACTAACTACTAATGGAGGCTGAACTTTTGTAATGGAGATATTAGATGATGTACATCTTAGAATAGGCTTGACTAATTCTTTTGTATATTATAGTAGTTGTGACGTTATTCCCACTGATGGGACAAGTTGATGATATGTAATTATTTATTCAGACCTCTATTGTTTTGTGGCCAATGGTCCTTGTAATTATTGCTTAGAGCTCTGACTTACTTTGAAAGTATATTCAATGGAATTATTATGATAATTCTTGATGTTGGTACTTGATATGATTTTTGTGGATTGGATTGTCGAAAAGGAAAAATCTACAGGTACTTTGAGACGTCTTTCTCATGCTTTGGACCCTTTGGGGTTTGGGGCGTGACAAATAAAGTGACAACCAATTTCAATATGCTTTGTACGCTCATGAAAGACGTCATTGTGGGCAATCTGAATAGTATTTTAACAATATCAAACTAATATATGTATACACACATGCACCCATATGAATGACCTAAAAATATTCCAAATGTTGAAATTAAAAGTGTTTTTAATCTTAACCATTGAAAGTGGTATTACATGTGCACAATATTGCACCGAATCTCAATCCCTCTTGGCTCCCTTTTTCTTTCTCTACAAACCGACCATTGATCTATTATTGATAGATCATTTGATCAACCATTGTTTCTTTTCTTTTCTTTTTCCCAAATAACCTATTTTTCTCAAACCAACCACTTTCCCAATTTTTCATATAAATTCCAAAATTTGTGGTGTGATTTCCCATTTAAAACTCCCAAATATCTAGAGTCTAATTTCGTAAATAAATGTGTTTATTCATATTTTTATTTGGGGTTACAAGAAATATTAATGATTTCTCATACAATCCAACACAATAGAAAATGTTTTCTAACCACTGCACACCCTTAGTGCGATGGTCACTCCACAAGTTTAAGTGCTTGTGGGGTGTGGGGGACAAGGGTCGAGGTTCAAGTGTTCAGGAGGGAGCTTTCACACACATATACACTTAGATTAGGCTAGAGTAGAATTTTTATCTTGTATAAAAATAAAAAAAAATGTTTTCTAACTTGTTCTCCAGCTTGCAACCTAATACATGAAAACAAGTTCAAATAATATTTTCAATAAAACATGTATTTTCTTTTCTTCAGAAAACGTTTTCTGTCAGAACTAACGAAACATTAATTTTGAAAAGTTAAGTACAGATTGATGAAGCACATAATCCATTTTGTGTTTGAATGAAGCTCATTGAATGTGTCAATGAGTATTTTTTTTTTTTTTAATTTTCTTCTGAATAATCATTAAATTTATTCCACAAAAGGAGAGGGGGATACATTACGGCATGGGCCCGAGCCTAGCTCTAGTTAGAGAAGAGGGCAAAGCTGAGATAGGGAGCGGCCCAAACCAGTTACAATTCAAGCCCCATCTCGTAGTGTACAATTCCCTATGAACAAAATAAATAAATAAATAAATAAATTTTGTCTAAGGAATGAGTTATGAAATATGGTTTCTCTTAGAAAAGCTCGTGCTTAGCTTCAAAGGAGGGGTCCGGAATCAAATTGATACACCTAGGGATGGCAATTTTTACCCGACCCGCGGGTACCCAGCTCGGCCCGACCCTAATGGGCCGGATTTTACCCGGTCCGATTAGGAATAGGGTCGGGTATGGGTTTTTAAAAAAAAACCCGAAGCGGGTCCGGGTCAAGTCCGGGTTTTATCAAAAAAATCCAAAACCCGGCTTGGATATAACCCGGTTACCCTGAAATTACAAAAAAAAAACCCTATATATATAGCTATTACTAACCCTAAGTCACTCATTTTTTCAACAGCAGTAGCAGCTGCCTCCCTCAGTCCTTCCCTCACCCTCACACACTTACCCTTAGTCACTCTCACACTCACTCTCATCCCTGCATCACTGCCGCCGGCCACAACCCCATTCATTCCCACGCCTCACTGCCTCAGCCCAGTCGCCTCGCTTCCTCCATGTGTCTCCACCGGACCACCTCGTTCTCTCTCTTTTCTTTTTCTTTTTCTTTTTTTTCGGGGTTCATTTCTTCTCAATCATGTGAGTTGTTTTCTCTGATTTTCAGAGGCTTAATTCGATGTGGTGGAGGAATGGGTCTCGGCTAGGGTTGGTGGTAATTTGCAATGCTGCTGTTTTGTGATTTAGATGTGGGTGATGTCTTTGGGTATTGATTATGACAGCAAGGTATTACAATTGTTTTGATTATGGTATTACGGTGATACTAAGATTTTTCTATAGGTTTTTTAGTGGGTACAATAAGAACACAACGCAAGGAAGAAATTTTTTTTTTTTGGGGTATGGGTTTTCTTGTGGGGACTGGGGATGGGTTACTGATTTCGTTGCTGATTTCCTAATTTTGATTGTAAAAGTTCACAAAATGAGTAGAATTTATATACAAGTTTCTAGCTGTGATTATTACACAAGTTTCGGTTTTTGAAAGTATTATATTTGCATTCATGTAATATAAAAAAATGATATTTAATTGATTCCTTTGAAGAGCTCAGGTAGTTTGAAACAATGATGAATTTGTTAAAAACTCTTTGAATTTCTGTGTTGTGTTACTTTGCATACCCAATTCATTGGCAATGGGTCGGCACAGAGGTGATGTTGCAGAGGGAAGAGAGAGGGGGCAAAGAATAAAAGTCTTTTATTCTTCAATTCTTTTTTTGGGCTTCAAATTTTTTTTTTTGGTTGGGCCACGATTTGGGCCTAAATCTGGCAGGGCTTAATGGGGCCCCGGAAAAAAAATCCGTTTAGTAAACGGGCCGGGTCCGGGCCGCGGGTCTTGGCCCGTGGGTCGGGTCCGGGTATGAAAAAACCCGGCCCGAACCCGACCCGTTGCCATTCCTAGATACACCCAAGCTTTTGCTATGAGAGAAAAGGAAAAGTGTTCAACTTGAACGAAGGATTCACGGACATAGAAATTGTAATGCCACAAAGAGGAATTAGAAAATTCTATTTACAAACAAACCATAAAAGCATCAATCTTCCAAACAAAACTTTTGAAATAAAGGAAGTGGGTATAAGACTATCCAAAATAACACCTCGGAATATAGACCTAGATAAATTGGACCTGGATTCGATAACTGCTTGCTCACTCCTAAGTGCAGGAGATCGTAGCAATATAATTCTCGAAGTACCAAGGTCGAACCACAAGTCCTTTCTGGGTTTTTCTTAGTATGTATCCATAATTTTTGAACCCATAGTATTTACTACCACGTTGTCGGACCGTGTGCCTTACCGATCCATCCAACCACCAATTGGTGAAGGATGAGGGGGCACAAATCTTTTATAGCATTCGATCGCAGACCAAGCCCATTAGTATTGGAGCGAATTGTGAAATCCCTCACAATCCCTCCCTCACAATGAGGCTCCAACAACTCGAACCTATGACCGGGCTCTGATACCACTTGATAAGCCACAAACGGATTGACCCCTTATGATTGAAATTAATTAATTAATTAGTCAAGTTATTAATTAATCAATTTATCATGCAAAGCGCGTGGTAGCACAAACAAATCACCAAACAACTAAATATGTAGCGGAAAATAAATGACACGGTGATTTGTTTACGAATGGGGAAAAACCTAATGACAAAAATCCCACCGGGTGATTTTCAGGTCACCACTCCCGAAACTCCACTATTATCACAATAAGCGGTTACAAGTAAAGGAATCCCAAGTACCTTACCAACCTATAGTTGAACCCTTACCCCAATACCCAATTGGACTTGTTCTGTAGTGACAATTCCCCATTTTGATGCACGGCTCCCAAGTACGTGACTAACCAATGCGCGGATCCCGGTACGCGACTTCAATCACCAACTAAGAAGGTTTTTGGCTGCAAAATTCTTCAGTTCATCCACACGATGAAGATCAAGAAGATGCTTAATTACAAAACCCTACGGTGCACATACACAGCAACTTCTTCAAGAAAAAGAGATGAACTTGGGCAAGAACTTCGTCTCCGGTTACAAATTGCTTGAACAGAGTTTGCTCAATGCTTGTGCAACTTGTTCACCATTTGACGGCCCTTAAAACAATCCTTTTATATGTCTAGAGTTAGGAGAAAAGAAGGCCCAAAGACACATCCACGGATCTCAAGAAAAACAGATCAGAAATTCTGTTTTCATAAACCTCGACAGATAGAAGCTGTCGAGCATCTGTCGAGATAGCTGTCGAGCCACGGGACTGAAACATCTTCTTAAACCCCGACACATGCTAGCTGTTGAGCTTTAATAACTCTGCACTTTCACTTGTTTTCTTGGACAGACTTGAAGGTTTCAACACTTGATCTTGAAACATGGTTTCTTGAAGTAATAAACACATCCTAAATCTACCCAAATACAAGTAAAGTGCGTTTTGTCAAAGGATAAGCCAATTACATAAAATCATGACATATGTTCCTAACAAGTGAAACACATATGTCCTAACAATCTCCCCCTTTGAAAATCCGTGACAAAACCACAACAAACAAATGAACATATAAGAGAAGTCATAAATCACTCAACTCATATTCACTTGTTGAATACAATAAAATCTATCCTAACACAAACTCTTAAAAAACTTTGCAAGAAAAGAGTTTATGGCAAGTAGACTTTGACAACCTGTATTTCTGAAACACTTTAAACAAAACTCATCAAGGCATCTTAGTGTGAAGTAGAAATAATAGATTGCATACAAGATATAAGAAGCATGTGTATAAAGAGAGAAAAGAAACAACACATGTAAGAGGTAGGTGAAAGAAACAACATACATCAACATATAGAGAGAAATAAGTACAATGTATGTCGTAATTGTGGTCACAAAACCTAATGTATAAGAACAATGTATCTATAAAAGAATGAAAAGAAAAGATACATAATATCCTCACTACATCCCTCAGCACTCAACAACACTCCCCCTAACTAAAATGTCCTATATTAACTCTCCCCCTAAGTATGACTACTCTCATATCCAAAACTACTCCCCCTTTTTGTCACGAGTGACAAAGGGTAAAAGTGTCAAGTAGACATCTCATCAGTGGAGCTAGCATCTCCATCATCATCATCAGAAGCATCATCGTCATCACCATTATCATCCTCAGACTCAGAATCCACTGGAGGTGGTGGAGGAGAAGCCTCTGGAGCAAAACCACCTATGGTCACCTGTCGTTGTACAATACAATCGACACGAACGTTCACCTGACACATCTCCGTAGAAAGTGTATCCATGCGCAGCAGCTGCGCCATGATGTCTCCTAGAGTCACATTGCCCGAAGAAGATGAGGGAGTAGATGTGGATGGAGCAGAATGGGATGGA
This sequence comes from Notholithocarpus densiflorus, assembly GCA_030021035.2. Classification (NCBI taxonomy): domain Eukaryota; kingdom Viridiplantae; phylum Streptophyta; class Magnoliopsida; order Fagales; family Fagaceae; genus Notholithocarpus; species Notholithocarpus densiflorus. Next base: position 32,056 of record JARYZH020001260.1, read on the forward strand.
GTGGAACGGGAGGGAGGAGATGTTGAATTCGACTGCCGAGACCGAAACTGCGCCTCGCTACGTTTAACGGTAACGTTGTCTATGGCACACATGACAGAAAAATGGTCTGAAGAGGGAAAAGGAACAGAAAAACGGCATAGAATCTGCGTGATAGCCGAAGGGAAAATGAGTTTATCACGGGTAGCCATATCCCTATACACATCTAAGATAGAAAGAATGAAATGTGAAGGAAAATCTATAGTGAGGTGCTCTAACAAGGAAAGCAAAAATCGAGCACGAGGCTCTGTGATAGAGTTATAGTGAGAGAGTGGGTGCAAAACAAAAGTCATCACCATGTTCATGAATCTAGGACCTTTAGAAAAGGCCTTACATGGTGTGAACTGACGATCACCCCAATCTGCGAGATGCTCATAGAAAGTGGAAATCATCTCATCTTTGGACGCAGTCCTCAGATGCTCACAACTGAGGTAGTCAGGATGCTTTACTCTCGGAACATGAAGCACATCTGCAACAAACTGCGGTGTAACAGTGATGTGCGTACCTCGAACGCAAGTAGAAAAGAGGGGTATTGAAAAATCAAAACCATGCATGTTGGAGTAAAACTCCTGGATCAGCACGGTCGGACAAGTGACCAGGACGTCACACAATGACTCCCATCCCCGACTGTGAATGACAGTGGGAAGGTCAGTGTCGGCGAAATCTGCCAAAATGACTCGGCGTTCTGAATGAACACCTCGTCGAGAAAAGTTCTTTGAGAAGTCCTTTTGGGCATCCTCATCACGGAATCGAATATGAGACGGAGTAGGATCAGAAGAAGACGATGCCTTAGAACGCAAAGGGTTCTGGGACGGAGCTGACTTACGCTTAGGTGCCATAAACACGACTAACGTAAACAGTAAGAGAGGAAGACAATCAGAAAAGCTCCAAAACAATTCAAATATAACAAGTATATTGAAAATGGAGTACGTATGCATAGGAAATGCATGAACATGTGACATGCAAAGTAAATTGCATCATGGGCTCAGCCCAATCCAATCCTACCAACACACAATCAATTGCACACATCTAAAATGCATGATAATATTGTTATTATGCTAATGTGATGCAATACATGAGATTTTAAACTCATTTAAGTGAAAACCCATCCCAAAATTTCAACAATAACTCATCAATTTTGAAAAACCCCAACTTTTTTTCAAAAACCCCAAAACCTAGGTTTCAAAACATGAAATGCATGAAAATGAAGGAGATTAGAAGCTTACCAAGTGAAGAAAATCTTGAGAAAGCTTGAAGAAACCTTGAGGAAAAGGTTTGGAGAGAGAGAGATAATGTGTGGGAGATGAATAGGTGCAGACAGGTCGAGAGAGATCGAAAAAATGAGAACCAGATCGCAAAGAAAGAATATATAGATTCTCAGTAATTCTTGACAGATAGAGGTATCTAGAGGTGTCAAGACATCTATCGAGGAAGGTGTCGAGAAAATGGTCTTCGACAGATACAGGTATCGAGGAGGTGTCGAGGAACAAAGCATCAGATACCAGAACAGAAGCTCGATCGATCCACCAGCTGTCGAGAAGCTATCGAGAGTCCAGGAGATTTCTCGATCGATCCACCAGGTGTCGAGAAACTGGCGAGATTGCGATAAGAAAAAACTTAAGAAGCTCGTCAGACAGCCAGGTGTCGAGGAGGTATTGAGGAGGTGTCGAGCAAGCTTTTCAAAACAGTTTTTCGAGAAGAGAAAAACACAGATATGAATGCAATCAAGCATGCAACTCAACCAATGATCCAATCAACATATTAAACTCTCAAAATCATCTCTCAACAAAGATTTTAAGCTCATGGATCCCAAACACACACACACACACACTAAATAAGTCTAACAGATTTTATTTTTCAAAAACAAATCAAGACAGTTTAGTGAGCATACATTAACACATGTAAAACCTTGTAATGGCCAAATCACATTGTACCTGCACATGTATCAAGATTAGCAAATAATATTGCGTGTTGTGTGTGAAAAACATCGCAAGATTGCAAATGTGTCAACATGTTATGACAATTTGAGATATGAGAAAATCACTTTAACTCACACACAATCATAACTGTTTGATGGGGATTATCACTTTTAAGGTACATCCTATAACTCCCACATCTCTTAGAATACACATTTGCAATCATATTTAAAGCATTTTTGATCTTTTTGCTTTTTATTTTTCTTTGCATATTTTTATTTTAGCAAATCATGCATGGGCATATAATAGATAGAAAAGAAATACCCAATTATGTTAAGCATTTGACATTCCAATTTTGCCATGCCGAAGCACACAAATGTCATTGACACTGCACTTTTTCTATGCCGAAGCATACAGGTGTCATATTATGATTGGCGGGCAATAGTGAAGGATGAGGGGGCACCAAAATCTTTTATAGCATTCAATTGCAAACCAAGCCCATTGGTATTGGAGCGAATTGTGAAATCCCTCACACACGTGACTTCTAGAGGTAATCCAATTTTACTTCTTCTTTTTTCCCCACCCAGTGCTGAGATACTTTTGTGTTATAATTGTTTTTGACTGGTATGG